>VDFB02151967.1:0-16384 GCA_007258455.2 Sequoia sempervirens | reverse complement strand
AATTATCACAACTTAATAGTGTCTACAAAACTCTACACTCTACCTCCATCTCAAGCACCTAATATATAGGAGATACAAAATCCAAAACCATCAAATGGTAATTAGAAACCCATGAGCTAAAACCACTTAAAAGTGGTGTCCAAATTATCACCTAATTAAATATGCCTTAAGATATGTCATAATACACATCATAAGTTGGTCAAGAGGTGTAACTCCCCTTTAAAACTCTTTAATTTGTCCAACAACTATTTACATTTCCTATGTAAAATTTTGGAGGCCATAGCTTTTGATGTGGTCAACTGATTGGGTACATTTAAAAGAAATTGAACTAATCAAAGAGATATACACAACAAGCACTCCCATAGGTGATTCCAATTGGAGACACCTTTCATAACATAATACAAGCTATATGGATTCCTTATAAACATGAGTTACTACCATGTACTCTACTTCTATAGTGGACAAAACACCCATATCCTATCACTTACTCATGCAACTGATTGTGCCACTAAACATAGTGAAAACATATCCACTAGTGGACAGGTGATCCCACAATACTGGTTTACAATTTTTGGCCAAACTAGACATTGAACTAATTTTTTCTAACTAAATCTTCACTTTTTGCACCTATAGCGGCTAAACTGTGAGGAATTTGAAGATGATGCAAACTAGTGATTTGTGACATTTTGTCTATAGATTCACAATATATTTTTTTCAATTTTTTTGAATCGCATTGCACTTCTTTTTCCATCTCCAAAACTAGTTTTTTCAATAAACACCATTTTTAAGGAGGATGCTCACCCAGATACAACATAAAAATTTCCATGAAGGATAAAAATTCTAATTTTTCAAATTTAGATTTGTAACTATGATATATAGTGTTTTCATTTGCTCATAGTGTTTTATTGAATATTTTTTTCCATAACTGCTTCAAGTGAAACCACTACAATTCATACATAGGCGAATCAGAGTACAACATAACTTTTTTGTATGTATCAATTTTATTTTATTTTTTGTTGGATCAAGGACTTCAATATCTATGCACCGATATTTTTCAAACAAAATACTGATAATCTATTATTTTTCCACTTGTGCAAAATGTAGAGCTTGATTTTCTAAGGAAAAACCAACATTCACAAGAAATAAAAATAAATACACACAATTAGAATTTATTTAAAATTATACTTTTGGGAAGCTTATAATAAGGGAATATACTTACAAAAAATAAATTTAAAATGAATTCCATTTGGATCTCCCCAAAAGGTAAACTTTTTATCAACATTTGATAGGTAAAGGAGACTCCTGCTATAGGTATAGCTTCAAAAGTGGTTCTATCCTGCTGGTTTGATCTAAGGTGGTGGTTCGATCAAACCCTATTCAATTGAAATCCTTTAAATGGAACTTTTCAAGGCTTAAATCATTATACTTTCTAAAAATATGTGATTTCAACAAAAATCAGGATCTCCCAGAAATTGTAAACCAGTATTGTGGGATCACCCGGACCTTTTGTTTCCAATGTCCTTAGCCCGATTTCAATCCAAAAATATGTGAATACAAATAGAATTTCTATCCCCTATAGGATAATCAAGATGACACAAGGAATACTCAAAGGTACACCACAAATACATAAAGACCCTCTTCACTACATCCCAATATACTCATCTAGGATTAGCCATAAATTAGTTAAGCCCTCCCACTACTTGGGTAATGTCTAGTCATGTACAAAACGTAGCATACATCAAAATATTGATTGTACTAGTATAAGTTTCTATAATCATATCCTTCATCTTAGTAGGATAAATTGGATGCTACTTAACATATAAATTTGTCTCTGTTATAATAGGAACACAGAGTAGCTTGCAATATGTCATGTTAAACCAAGCTCCAACATTGAGTTCACATACTTACTCTAAACCAACCAATTTTTTTTGTTCACTCTCTCTTCTAATCTCCATCCCCAAGATGTACATGACTTACTCTAAGTCCATCTCAAGTTGTGTTAAAACTTGAGACTTCAAATCACAAATCATACCTTTCCCATTGGATAAAAAAAATATATCATCAACATATAATATAATAATGAAAATACAATCACCATCCATCTAATAATAGATGCAATGATCCATTTTGGATCTCAAAAATCTTGAACTTAACATAAAATAATCAAACTTTTGGTATCACATCCTAAGAGATTGCTTAAGACCATACAAAGACTTTTTCAACTTAGAGACAAAATGATCTTTACCTTTCTCAATGTAGTGCAATGACCGTGTTATATAAATATCTTCCTCCAAATAACCATGAAAGAATTATGTATTCACATTCATCTTCTCAACCTCAAGACTATACACTATAGCAAGAGACAATAGAAATTCAATGGATGTCAGTTTTATTATTGGGGAGAAAATCTCACCATAATCTATTGCCTTAATGTAGGAATAACCCTTTGCAACCAATCTCTCCTTATAATTCTCAACATAACCATCAAACCTTTTTTTTTTGAATATCCATTTGCATCCAACATGATTTTGTCCATAAAGAAAATATACTAGGTCCCATGTGTTATTTTTCTTCAAAGTAGTCATCTCCTCATCCATGGTTGCCTTTAGGACTCTCCATCATCCATACCCATATCCTCCTTTACAGTCCTAGGCTCATAAATGTCAATAATCAAAGTAAAAATGCATCTCTAATAAGAGGGAGCATACCTTTTTGGTTGTTGTCTTTTCCAAGTGAACCTCATCAACAACTAAGGTGGAAGTTCTATCTCTTGTTTAGAACTATATGAGCCATCTTCCTCTTTAAGTCCTTCATGGGATTCTGGTTCAAGCTTCCTAGTTTTTTGGGTTAGTTGAACCACATATTTTTTGTCATCCTTCTCTAACTATAATATTATGAAAAAGAATTCTCTAAAAATAACACTTTTTCTAATAAAAACTTTCTTGGCCATAGGGTCCCAAATCTTGTACCATTTCACTCTAGCACCACATCTAATGAAGATACATTTTACAACCTTGTTCTCCAACTTTGATCACTTTTCCCTAGACATATGTGCATATGCCTCGTAACCAAAGACTCAAAGATGTCTCAACAATAGATTTTCCCCAACCACACTTCCATAGGCGTCTTATCAACAAGAACTAATGTAGGAGACCTATTAACCAAGTGGCAAGTTGTGGTAACTACCTCTACCCAGTTTTTTTTTTAGGCCAACCCCACTCAATATACTTCTAGCCCTCCCCATCAACGTCCTATTCATTCTTTATACAACTCCACTCCATTTATGTCTTATTCATTCTTTTTGCAACTCCCTTACGTCAAAGGGGTGTACAAATTTGTCCTATGTCTTTCTATCCCATGATTATTACAAAATATATCAAAATCTACTAAAAAACTCATTGCCATTAACAATTCTCAAAATCTTAATCTTCCTACCAATCAGATTTTCTACATGAACCTTGAACTCTTTTAAGGAAAGACTTCACATTTACTTCTAAGGAAATATAATTGTGTCCTTATATTGCAATCATTAACAAAAGAAACATTCCATATTTATAAATTGAAAGAATATTAACAAGACCAAATACATTAGAATGAATTAGATCCAACACCCAAAAGGATTTATGAGAACTAGAGTAAAACTAAACATGGTTTTATTTTTTGTATTTGACATGTTCATAGAAATCAAATTCAATATTAAAATAATTTAACCAATCAACAAGGTTTTTATTTTTTAGGGTCCTTAAACCCCTCTCATATATGTGATCCATCTTTTGGTGCTATAACATTGTTTTCTCTCCCGATAACTTAGTCTCCAAGGCACGAGCACCCTTAGATATGCAAAAATCATTACCATTAGAAGTAGACACAATGCACCTCTTTGTTTTTGGTTACGATGGTGAATTTGAAGATTCTACAAATCTCTTCACTACATGAATTGAAGAAATATTGCATTGAATTGTGCATACATCTAGCTAAAATAGAGTGCAAATCTAAACACCAAGGATTGATCTTGATAAATTTATCCTAACTTCATCTAAATATTCGTTATGGTAGTCTCTTCATGCACATTTAGCACTACTGAATTAGTTAAATTGAGTCTAATAAGACCCTTTCCTTTTCTACCCATCTTGTCTCGATCTTCTTGTGATATAGCCATAGCTTTGGATCTAGATACTGTAGCACATATATCTCAATCTATGAGCATATCCTCCATCTTGAGCTTCCATAACTCAAAACTTATGCCTGAGAACTTCTCCATTTGTATCCTAAGTGTGTTTGTCATCTCTTCCTATAATAAGATCAAAACCCTCTTTGATTAGTAAAAAAAACCCTCTACCCAACACCTAGAATCTAATATGATCTAGCTATGATACCAAATGAAAGGAACTAGGGTACATGGAAACACTTCTTACACTAATATTTTGAGGAAATTTTTGTGAAATTTTTAATTTTTTAACAATTACATAAAACATAAACACATTTAAATAGAAAAAAAACAATAAACACCATAACATAGGTGTACGTGGGGAAAACCATTTTGAGAAAAAACCCCACACTCTAAAGAAGCTTAATGTTATTATTCAATAAACCATAATTACAAAACTTGTAGAGAAAGTCTTTAAAGGAGTATCACTAACTAGAGAAATGGAGGAATTCTTACATCTCAAGAGTATCTAAAACACTATACACTCTACCTCCATCTCATGAACCTAATATATAGGAGATACAACACCTAAAACCATTAAATAGTAATTAGAAAATCATGAGTTTAAACCACCCAAAAGTGGCACCAAAATTATCTCCCAATCAAATATGTTTTATGATGTATCATAATACACATCATAAGTTGGTTAATAGGTGTAACTCCCATTTACAACTCTTTTATGTATCCAACAAAATTTTACATTTTTTATGTAAACTTTTGGAGTCTAAACTTTTTGATCCGATAGGTTGATTGGGCCCATTTTTTTTAAATTGAAGTTCTTGAACTGTTATAAATAATGAGCATCTTTATAGGCAATGTTGAGCAATCAATTTTTTTTTTTATCTTAGCCAAAAACTAAGCCTAAAGCCCAAAAATTAAGTTTTTCCATTTTATATATGAAAATCACACCTTTTGTAATCTTAACATTATGAGCAAAGTTTAAGCATCTTTCCTAACATAATGCCACACATAGTTATGAACTATTTAGGGTTGAAGCTTTCTAAGTCCTATGTAAAATGTTTTGTCATGTATTTCCATGAAGGTAATGTTGTTGGCATTGCTAACAATGTAGAGGTTTAATTGGCCACATATTCTAAGAAGTCATTCTTAATTGATATAATTATTGTTGAATACCCAACTAAGTGGGGCATGTTATTATCTAGAAAGTGGCCTACTTCGATAGGTGGTAGTATCCAAATAAAATTATCATAACTATTCCATTAGAGGATGAAATTATTATATTGCATAGGGAAAAGGCATAGAATATAGTAAAAGACCAATACAAGATAGCCAATAAAGTGCACAACATAGACACATAACTCGATTATTTCATCAGGGATTATGATGAATAAAACAGTGAGGTTGTAAAGCCTCACCCTATTTCCAACCTAGGTAGTGGAGATGTTAAGGATTTGTGGACCATGTCATTTGACGATGCATGTTCCAAAGAGGGTTTAGGGGATAGAGTTGTCCTTGTTTTTACTAATGGTGAAACATTTGAATATTATTTCAAGTCGGCATTCAAGTGCACAAATAATATTGTAGAATATAAGGAACTAATGCTTGGCTTGAACATTGTTCACAAAAATGGAATGAAATGTATTAAATTCATAGGAGATTTAGAACTCATCATATTATAGATAAAAAAATATTTATGTAGAAAAGTATGATACTCAAAAAGGATATAGGAACAATGATTGGGACTCAATTGAATCATTTGATACATTTGGTATTGAATGGGTTAGCAGGCCAAGAATTAAAACAACATATGCTATAGATATTGATGCCTCCAAGTTTGACTTTAATTTAGTATCTTATCAATGTCAAATTCGTA
The DNA here is from genome assembly GCA_007258455.2 of Sequoia sempervirens. Taxonomy (NCBI): domain Eukaryota; kingdom Viridiplantae; phylum Streptophyta; class Pinopsida; order Cupressales; family Cupressaceae; genus Sequoia; species Sequoia sempervirens. Next base: position 10,343 of record VDFB02151967.1, on the reverse strand, counting down.
TTAAGGACTCGATAAGACCTAATATACTTAACAATGTTCACAACTGACAAGTGTTCAATGACAACCAAAAAATTATATATTCTTAAGTTCTACATGAAGGAGTTTGGTAGTCAAGTAATTGATTGTGAATCTATGGTTAAGTTTGAGGATGTTGTCATGGAATGAAGTCATGTAGCTAAATACTAACAAGATCCCTAAAGGGTTAGTTGAAATGGAAATAATTTTTGATAGTGCAAACAACTATAAAAATAAAGGGTAGCCAACAAACAAAAGCAATGTAGAAGGTGTAAACTTTGGTACATATGCTAGACTAAAAATGGCCTACATAGGAAAAATATTAAAATCAACAGAGAATAGGATATTGATAGCACCATTAGAGACTTTCAAGAGGTATTTTTCTTGGTCATATAATAAGTTGAAGGCATACATGTAGGACCTTATTCAACATACAATTCAACTTCAACTAGATGGCAAGCCATTTTTCCAAAAATAGCTTGACCCATCAATCCTACCTTTGTCCCCAAAATTTAAAAATAAATTGATGAATTTAAAATAAGGGGGCATTATCAAACCCATTAGGCACTCAAAATGGCTTTCAAACCTTATCCAAATCAAGATAAAGAATGGGTAGATATTACTATGTGTTGAATTTAGAAATTTGAATGTTAAATATCTTAAGTATAATTATCATGTCCCTAGCATGGATTACTTGTTGCAAAAGGTGGATGGATCTGAGTTAGTATCAATGATGGATGGATTCTTAGGATACAACCAAATTATGGTCAAAGAGTCTGAGCAACACAAGATTAATTAAAACTTTTTGGTACATATATGTGTATGTGAAAATGTTATTTGGATTCAAGAATGTAGGGTAACATTTCAAAGATCCATGGATGCTGTATTTGTAGGTCTAATTGATGAGATAATGGTTGTCTTTGAAGATTACCTAACAAATTACTCCAAGGATAGAAAGGACTACTTTAAGTATTTGGAGTAGATCTTCCAAAAATGCCTTTAATTTATGAAATCTCTTTGAATCCAAATAAGTGTGTGTTTGATGTAGAAGAAGACAAACTATTGGGACAAATTTCTTGAAAGGAAAAAATAATGATTGATCTGAAGAGGGTCAAGGAACTTGAATTGATTCTTAGACCTAAAATAGTGAAATGAGTGCATCCTTTTTTTTGGAAGATCAATTTCTTGAGGCAGTTTGTACCAAAATTTGTATAGAAGACCAAGCCAATCTCCAATATGCTAAAGAAAGGATAAAAATCATATGAAAGAAAGAACCAATATAGACTTTCATTGGGATTAAGTAAGATATCAAGGAAGCACCCATTTTGATCATTCCTAACTATTCTAAGCCTTTCCAACTATTTTCATTTGTATCTTTCCACACTATACCTATTGTATCTCTCCTACTTTCCCTCTTTATCTCTTTATCTCTCTACCTCTATATATATCTTTGTCTTATATTTCTTTGTATCTCTCTATCTCCCTCTCTTTATGTGACTATATCTATCTATGTCTCTCCTCTTCTATCTTTTCCTCTCTTTTTATATCCGTCTTCCTATCTCTATCTCTTTGTTTCTCCCTCTTTATTCCTCTATATCTCTACCTCTATCTATGTATATCTCTAGCTCTCTTTTTATCTTGCTATATCTCTTTGTCTCCCTCTTTATCTCTCTATTTCTCTTTTTGTCTCTATCTATTTTCCTCCTTATTTGTGCAATGGGTATATTGAAGAGGTTTTAAAGGTCAATTATCAAATCCTTAATCAAATGATGTGCTAGCTTAAGCATAACTCCCCAGGTACATGTGTTATCCTTGGATTGTTGACACGAAACAACTATTCAAAAGTTAGCTTCTCTCTCACTATAAATTTTAATTCAAATTTTAAGTTTGAAATTCATTTTATTACATAAATTAAAATTAAAATTCAAAATAGAATTATTCTATAATAATTAAACTTTTAATAAGATAAATAATTATAAATTAAATTAATTATAATAATTTTTAATTATTATTTATAATTTCATAAAAAGACATAAATAATCAAAATAAATTTCAAACTTAAATCTAAATTAAAAATTAAAATAATATAAACTAAATGCAAAGTCAAAAAATATAAAAATCTAAATATTTATAAAGATAATAATTTTAAAAAATTAATAATAAATAATAAACTTATTAAATTAATAAATGGTTAAATAAAAAAGTAAAACTAACTTTTTAATTTATTAGAATTGAAATATTAATAAAGTAAGGACCTAAAAAATGTATTTAATATAGTAGAACCAATATTAAAATTAATTGAAAGATAAGCTCAATATTAACAAATAAAAAAATATTATAAAATTGAGTGTATGTATAAAATTATTAAATAACTTAAATTTTAAAATTTAAATTGTATTTCAAATAAAATATTAAAATAAAATAAACTATATTAAAATTGTTAAAAGCTAAAATAAATAAAAATAAAAATGAAACCTATTCAAAATATAAAAAGTCAATTAATAATTTATTGATTTTTTCAATTTGAATAATAATTATTAATATTGGATGGGATTCTAGTTCGATTGGTTAAAGCATCCTTTTGCGGTCATGAGGTCCAATCTCCCTTGTCATTGTGGTACCAAAGGACATGTCGCATTTTTTTAAAATAATTAATAATATTATTAAAATTTACATATAATATTAAAATTTAAAAAGTTATGGTTGGATAAAAAATGTAATTGTTTTTTCTTTAATTGTATATTATATATTTTATATTTTAATATTGTATCCCATTGATTTTCAAAAGTGTTGTCCACTTCATATAAAAACATAATGAAAAAACACTTAAAATATTATTGACTATGAAATGTATAAGACAAGTGAAATAATCAATCATCAATATTTCTAAATAATATTTTATTATTATTTATAATAATTACAATATTATACTCATCTATTTTGGAGTGGTTATCTTCTTAAGAACTTAGTGAATTATTATTATAATCTAATCTTAATTAGTCTAATTACAAATCATTAGACTGAGATTGGTTAGTTGGTTGGTTAGTATTAATGCCACTTGTTTAATAGACATCCCCTATTTAATAAAAACATATTTATAAATTCATTTTAGATTTCTAAAAGTGTTTATTGATGAATTGTTTTAAAAAAAAAAAACAAAACCATAAAATTTTACTCTTTTTCCTTTATATATATTTTTTGGAACATTATTTTCTCGGCCATCAATTGTATAGCATTGGTAGGCATTCCATCAAACAGTTCATGTGTCTTGTCTATACTTCCACATTTTGCATGCAATGTCTGCCACGGCAGTCGAAATTTCTCTATCCTTTATGCTCAAGATGGATGTTTAAAACATGTTCCAAAAGCTCCAATTTTGGCACAGGCAGGGAGGATACTGGAAAAGGTTGTGGAATCTGGCTTAACACCTGCCAATTGCATCATGGCATTCCATAAGATGACGTTCTCATTTTAGGCATTCTGTCAAACAGATCACATGCCTAGTTCCATGCTTCCACACAGACATCGACAAACCCCTGCCCTCCCGCCGCTTTCGTCTACTGTTTGATTAATGCTCACACCCTATTCAAAAGCTCCCATTCTGGCATAGGCAGGGAGGATGCTAGCATTATAAGAGAATTATAAGGTAAAAATCCATGTCAATGACTATTCTATGATATAATCATCATATACTCAAATGAAGAAATTTTAGAAAAATGACATTTAATATTATCTTATAATGGTATTATATAATTATATTAACCAGCACACTCTGTCTTGGACAGAAGAGAAAAAAATCTTTAAGGGAATGGAACAAGACTGAGGCCCACGAATCTGTACAAAGTCAAGTCGTTGGAATGTGCTGATTAAGCCCAACCTTTGAAATCTAGTTATCTCCTCAAAATGATTTTGATCAACAGAGACTCGTGTGCAATCATCCTCTGCTCAAAATGGTTTCGATCAATAGAAACTCGTGTGCAATCCCCCCCTCCTCTCCTGATAAGATTGATATTTTAAACAATGTATTGTATGCTACTGCAATCTGCCTTTCCCACTTCTTCCTCTTCAACAGTAGCAATTTTTGCAACTTCTATGTTACCAACCCTCCTCTGGTTGCAAGTAAAGACAATTATATTCCCTTTCGGCGTTAATACTTAGCAATCCTTCCCTGTTCCTCCTCGATAATGAATATGTGCTACAAACAAGTTCATCGGTAATACGCACACTATCCTCAATTTGTTCCTCCTCGATAATGAATATGTGCAGTCACATCCCAACACATTTTTCAGTTCCCTCTTCATTCACAGCTGAAAATTCCAGGAAATTTCAATTTGATCTATGAGAAAATTCCAAATTATACATTCTGCAAATTAAAAAATTGACTAAACCACCTGTCTCGCCAGAAATTCAGCAGCAAGTAGTTGCAGGGTATCATACAAAGTAAATAATTTCTTAAAAATTAACTTCCGTTAAAAGAAGCTGTTGTCTTTCCGGAAATTATTTACAAATTTTCTCTCTATATCACAAAAAAAAAAAAAAAATTAAGAGAAGAACCCTTGTATTATCATAAAATTAAAACTTTTTGGAACAATTTTTTAAACCACTATGACTTTGTATTGGTTGGTTGGTCTATCAAGTTTTGTAATGTTTTGTATTCTGTAGCCTCTTAGTTGTTCTATTTAGTTGTTCTTTGATGTCTGGCTGTGCTTAATGTTCTATCTTTCTTCTTGTACAAGGATTGGGGCTCTTTCAAAACCCTGCTGACCTAATAAAAAACAACTTGATTATAATCATACCCAACATCCTGGCCTGAGTTTCGTATATCAGCTCATACCCTATAAAACTAATAGATATAACAACCAAATTTAGATTGCAAAAGATATGAACAATTTAAAATTCTCAAATTCCTGTATATCAGCTCATACCCTATTAAATTAATAGATATAACAGCCAAATTTAGATTGCAAAAATTATGTACAATTTAAAATTCTCAAATTCCCATGCAAAGGGATTCTTAAATTTGTATGCACAACTGGTTAAAAAAAATTTGAGGCATTTTTTTTGGTGGCCTCTATAATTTCTTTTACTGCTGCTTTTCTTCACCTCAGACATGAAACTCGGAAAACTTACAGATAAATCTGGAGAAAAATTCGGAGGAAAGATCTGATCTCCAGGCACATGGGTAGAAAATCAGTGCATCATAAACACTAGCTGTATAATTTCAGCCATCTTTTTGTCCACCGTAGCAGCTCATAGTTTTTAGAATAGGTCTTATGGGAGACTTCAGGATCTATTTTGAAGAAGTAGAGGATCTCATGAAACAAAAAAAATGCTATAGGATTAATTAGAATTTTTTTCTCGATAATAGCAGCCTCTAGCTCCTACTTTTTAGTTGAAAATTTAAATGGGTGCAATTGGGGTGGAGTTAGAAGTGCCCATGTCATGGTCCATACGGCATGGCACAACTGACAAACCTTTGTCCATACTAAAAAATAAACAGGATAAATCTGTAAGTAGAATCTACTTTTAAACAAGAAAATTAAAATACCACGCCTTCTCCTGTGGGTCGTACTCAAGATAATTTCAAAATTCAAATGACCAGTACTTAGGATTTTATTACCAACTCCTGTGGTGAAATAACAGCGCATGCGATTTCAGATACCAACAGTGAAAGATACTTTAACGTTTAGACATTAACAAAAATTGTAAATTGTTCAAAACTTCTTTAGTTAGGAATTTAAAAAAATAAAAAAAATGAGTTCTTTATATCATTCTATTTTGTAGACTATGATTTATTATATAAGTTAACTAATGAAACAGTCTAATCTATTATTTAGAGTAAATTCTTACAACCTCCTTAAAAAATATTATAATATTATAACAATGAATTAATGATAATACAATATTAACAAAAATAAAATTAATTTCATAGTGATAATTTATGTTGTAAGGTTTGACTTCTTGTTTGGCAATAATAAAATTCAGATAAAGCTTGACAAGAGGAAAAAATATAAGTATTAAAAATAAAACAATATCATGTTAAATTTAAATACATTATAATAAATTTAAAAATATTATAATATAAAATACTTAAAATTTTAATTTAAATATTATTAATATAAGAAATAAATATATTATAATTAAAAAACTAATTTAAGTATCTTAAAATACTAATTTTATTATATATAATAAAAAACAAATAGACATTGTTTACAAAACAAAATATAACGATATTAAATTTTATTACACCAATTATTCCAAGATTCAAGTCATTTTTTAGAATTTGAAGCAACTAAACACCTACACCCCTTGGCTCCCCACAACTTTTGCTTTTGCTTGAGAAGTAGCTTTCTCATGATGCAATTTGAGCAATTGCGTTGTGTTGTTAAGTCAAGGGTGTGGGCCACTGATGATTAGTCATTGGTTGGGGGTTTTGCTCAACTCCTTTTATTTCATCCAACTTAGGGGTTCACAAAGTTAATCCCAATGTAGCAACAAGGAGAGGATACATTCATGTGGGCAAAGAATGAGGATCACATGACAAACACAACTATCGCTTGCCAGTGCCATGTTCCCCACATCTAATCAATCTAGTTGGCATAAAGAGCAACGACCTACCTTTGCCACTTGTAATTGTTCACTTGGGTGCAACACCAAATGTCAAACTTTCAATCACCTAAACAAACTCCCAACTCTCCCGAATCCTCTAATCTCCAATTTCAAACAATCACCATGTTAGCCAACGAATTTAACATAGGTAGCATAGATTGAAAAGATCTAGAGACTCATTTACACCCAAAGACTTGCTTTTTTAAATATATTTTAATTTAAAAACCTAAACCCTATTTAATACAAATTTTTGGACAAACTACAATGATTTTTTAGGTTTTCGTTTAAATACGTCAAATTTTGAACTTCATGGCCAATATTCAGCAAACCCTGAGGCTTAGGTGATAACATATAAGCTAATATTGATCTTAATAATAAAGCAAAAGTAATTGAATGTAGCTCAAGATTGAATATAAATTTACTTGCACTACAAAGGTTAGTCTTAAAATTTGGGAACAAAAGGAAAGAAACATACAAATTCGTTTTAACATTAAGATATAAGTCAAGAATAAAGAGTTAAACACATGTTCAATTCTTATTCCCAAATCAAGCCTTGTGCATTTAGTTTGGATAAAAAGGGATGTTAACTTGGTAGTAGGCAATGTAAATTGAAGTTGGTTGTTATCAAGAATGTGTTGATAAAGTAATTATAAATTTTGTTCCTTTGGATGTGTGTAGAATTATGTTTAGTAGTCCCTATAGGTATGATAGGAAAGTTGTTTATTACTAAAGGGAAACAAGTAGCACAAATCAAGGATGAACAAAGTTTATTGATGACTACTTACAAAGGTGAGGTGGACCAACCCAAAGTTTTGAATCCTTAAGCAAGGAAGAAGCTCAATGGAAGTACTAGGATCAATCCTATTGAGTGAAGAAAAAAGAGGTGTTTGTGGTTAGTTCCTCCAATCCAAATAAGAATTATGATCCTCACAAACCTTCAAATAGTGACAAAGGTCCTTAGGCTCTTAGTTGGAGTGGAAAGTAAAATTCTTTGGTGGTGGTAATGTCATTTGTTGAGGAATCGTGATAAAAAGTCTATGTATTGGAGAGGTGTGTCAAAAAATAGATCAAAGAATGAGTTTGTTACAATATTGATCCATGGTAAAGTAGAACACAACTCGTGTAACACTTTTATTGACAAGAATAAGTGTTTTTTGGAAAGAGGACATTTTGGCATCTAAGCAAAATTAATGGTTTGAAAAGGAGACAATTATGCAACCTTCATCACCAAAAAACAAGTGGCAGATTCATAATTGTCAAACAATTATGCAATTGCTAATTTACACCAAGTGGTGGTTTGATTAGTCCAAGAAATGACTAATGACATTTTGAGTCCTACACTTTTCAACTCCCTAGCATCCTTTCACATTTTATTCTAGCTTGTAAGAGCATAATTACGAAATGTAAATGCATTTTAAGAGAATATCAATTTAAAGTTCCAAAAGTACTCATTTGTTCCAAGTGAATAAGTAGATTGTATTGAACTCGACAAAAATGAAAATGTTAAGATAGATGTTGTAAGTGATCTTAGGAACTATGAAATTTGTGTCAAGTAGGATGTGTGCCCAAAAGGCCTAATACTATTTTTGTTCTTGGAATAGTAAATAAGACAACAATTTACCTCACTTTGCTTTTATCATCAATATTCAAATTCTTCAAGGTCAAAATATTTATCTTCAATTTTCTTATAATGCTCTCATATTCAAATTAGTTTGGTTGCCTAATAATTATAATATTGATTTGTCATACTCTACTAATCAATATATTAAGATTATAATTGCTTTACTTCATCCATTAAAATTAAATTGAAGGAAATTTTATTTTTGTCAATTACCAATAGTTTACTAATCAATGTATTAAGATTATAATTGCTTACTTCCACCAATAACAATATATATATATATATATATATATATATATATATATATATATATATATGCCCATTAACAATATAACCACTTGATATTCTTTACTCTTACCGTGTGACCTATAATTTTCAATATCTAATTGAATTAAATTGTTGACTAATATAAATCAACAATCTCTACGAACAGCTTACCATCCATCAATTACAAATGTGCGTAACCTAAATCTTATTCCTCTCCCAAAATGATTTTGATGAATAAAAACTTGTGTGCAATCCTCCTCTCCTTTCCTGGTAAGATTGATATTTTTAACAAGGTAATGTATGTTGCCTTCACTACTCTCCTCTCCTCTCCTCTCCTCTCCTCTCCTCTCCTCTAGTCTGCAACAATAGCATTTTTACAACTTTCGATGTTACCAATCCTCCTCTAGTTGCAAGTACACACAATTATATTCCTTCCCGGTGTTATTATTCAGTAATCCTTACTTATGCATTAGTCAGACACTGTTCACATCCACGCACACTTTTAACTGTGTAGGACAAACATTTTCAATTTTTTAAACGCGTGTTGATTTTTAGATGAGTTTGCTTTCCTAATACAGTCCCGTAAAAGAGAAGTATATGCCAGACAAGTGGCACCCACATTATAAATGAAAATTCCAGCCACCTCCCTAGAAGATAAATACGAATCAATTATTTGATGCCACCCGTAGGATATTGTGTCCTACGAACAATTTCATCGGTCGGTGTCCTCAATTTGTTCGTCTCCTCGACAATGAATATATGTTAGGTAATTGTTAGATTGATTTTTATGGGTTATCATGTAAATTTATTATAAGAAAAAAAAGAAATCGAAATGGGCAGTCTATCTGGTCAACTCTCTGATTTGTGATGATCAATATAAAAAGAAAGATGTTGAGGGGCCGAATCTTTTGTGGACACTATGGACCCCACTGATTTATGGATAAGTCAGATGACCAGAAATCTTCACCACCCTTTTCTGCTACTTCTCTGATGATCAATATAAAGAGAAAGATGTTTAGGGGTGGGACCTCGTGGACACTCTAGATCCCACTGATGTATTGGTTTAGGGGTGGGACCTCGTGGACACTCTAGATCCCATTGATGTATCGGATAAGCCAGATGACCATAAACCTCGACCTCCCCTCTCTACTACTTCTGTGATGATCAATATAAAGAGAAAGATGTTGCGGGGTGGGACCTTTTTGTGGACACTCTTGACCCCACTGATGTATGGATAAGCCAGATGACCAGAAACCTCCACCTCCCCTCTCTACTATTTCTGTGATGATAAATATAAAGAGAAAGATGTTGAGGGGTGGGACTTTTTTGTGGACACTCTGGACCCCACTGATGTATAGATAAGCTGGATGACCAAAAACCTCCATATCCCTTCTCTGCTACTGCTGTTACTGCTGTGGTGGCATAACTGTTAGTTTCTATATGTTTTTTGATCTTGATGTTAACCTTGTATGGACTATTAAAGTGTGATTTCATATCTATCCATTTTTTTGAATGTGTACTATTTTTTTTTAATAAATAATTAATGTACACTTACTCATCAAAGTCCCCTCGTCATTCACATCTGATTCCAAATTCTACATATATCGCTAATTAAAAAATTGCACTAAACCACCTGTCTCTCCAAAAACGCAGTAGCAAAGGAATTGCATGGAAGCATACAAAGTAAAAGACTTATTAAAACATCACCCTCCCTTGAGAAGAAGCTGCTATCTTTCAGGAATTACTTACAAGCATCAGAATGCACAAACTTGGCTATGATCATAACCGACAATGCCGACCTGGGTTTCGTACATCGGCTCAGACCCTGTAA
>VDFB02151966.1:0-11206 GCA_007258455.2 Sequoia sempervirens | reverse complement strand
TACTATTTTTAGTAAATTCTATTTCTGGCAGTGGACAGTTTGGGTTCAGTTCAGTTGGTCTCCTTCTTCGGTTGTTTCAGCTGGCACTTCAGTTTTGGCCTTGGGCGCATTATTCTTGGAGAGATAAGTATTTTCCTTATAATATTATATTTTAATATTATATGACCCTTTTGTATAGCAAGCACAACTTAAGTTGTTTTAAAAAGAGGGACTTTAAGGGTCTAGGCGCCATGGAGGAATAAGTTATATTTTATAAAGTCAAATATTGAGCTTTTGAAAAAGGACGCCTATATGAAGGTTTGACTTTATTTTAAAATGTGAATTAAGCAAAAGTGAAAATGGACGCCATCTTTTGGAGGGAAAAGGTGAATTTGGAATTAGGGTTTTGGGCGCCCTCTGGAAGCTTCTAGATGTTTCTCTCTCGTCTATATAATCAGGCTTCAGCTCTTCATTTGGTATCTTCTGTCTACTACACCGTTATGCTGCTGGATTGATTTCAGGCACTCGCTTCGAGGAAAGCACACCTCCTAGCATTGGCTCATCTTCTTGCTTGAAAGACAGCAACTAGTTGAGAGGTTGGCTTGTTAATGGTAGTTTTGCATTGTAGTTGAGTTCTATTGCATATAGTGATGTTGTTCAAGCATTTTGTCATGTTTTAGGGTTGCTGATGTTGTATTGCTGTAGGCATGTTTTGCTCATAACTCAAAAATACAAAAAGATTGCATTCTGGGTGTTTCATATTGTCATTTGTCTAGTCAAGGCGCCATGTTTTGCAAGGTTTCAGAATTTTAAAACAAGTGTTGAATTTTATAGAAGAAAATCGCCCTTTCTCTTGGGCCGTACCTTTGTACTTGCATTGGAATTCGTGAGAAAAATAAATATTGCAGATTGGGTATGTTTCTTGTGTCTTACTTGGGCGCACTGGTTATAGGGAGCTTTTGCATCTCGTTTGGGATCATTTGGTTGAGTATTGGGTGAGCTATGTTCATTTCAATGGGTTTTCTATGTTGCTGATTGTTAGTTTCAGACCTGGTTACAGTCATAACAGTCTGTATTTTGGATGGGTTTTAGAGTTGTGATGGTGTTAGAAAGCCTTGGAAATCATTGTGGAAGACTCAATTAACCTTGCTTGGATTAAAGACTTCTAAATCACTGATATTGCTGACATACTCCACATATTGTAAGCTGAACAGTAGTACTGTCAGCAACTTTAATATTATTGCAAATTCAATGTTTGTATCTGCCCACTGAATAAGTGGAAGAGGCTGGCTTGCCGCCTATTTACTTGTTTTGCTTTGTAATTTCCTAAGTCTCCGCCATATGGTCGCCTCTTATCCATCACGGATCGAGTAGCACATACTTGGCGTTGAGCTAATTTGCAGTATTGCATTAGTTAGGGATCCTCTGACCGAATGCTCGTCATTTACCGGCGCATCTCGTGGTTAGAGTTTTTATTCAGCATTTTCCCTTGAGATCCTCTGACCAATGCTCACACCTTGCCCACAACGGGATCCTGGTGTACATTCTGGTTAGAGTTACTTTCCACATCGTTTTTGGGTTTATGCTAACCTTAACGGGTGCGTGTCGCATTGTAATCTTTTGTGAAAAATCAAAAAAAAAATTGGTCCGGATCATTACAGTGGTATCAGAGCCATGATTCTGCCAACCTGTGCCCATCAGTGATTCAGTGGTCAGATGAGTGACAGTGATTGCAGATACTACACCAGAGGTCAGGCCAGAAGACAACAGACACAGTTTCCACAAGTGCCAGAAGCAGATACTCTTTCAGAAGCTCTGAAAGAAACAGAAACAGCAGTGGATAAGGGTAAAACAGCTGAGAACATGTCAGATAATCTTAGGCAGGCCATGGAGGAGAAGGATGCAAGGATGGAAAAGAAGTTTGATGGAATGATTGAGATGATGTCTCGATTACTTGCTCGAATGGATCAGCAAGCTTCTCAGAACCATACTCCGAATCAAAACCATGCTACAGGAGAAAGCAGTGGTGTCAATGGAAACAATGGGAATAATGGGAACAATGGAAGCAATGGGAATAATGGGAACAATGGTAATGGAGGCAGCAGAACTATTGGACAGCATGATACCATCTCTAGCGGGTCAGCCTCTAGACCGCTCTTCCCTACATTCACTCCAAGGGAAGAACAGCAAGCTGAAGCTACCGTTCCTTTGGTAGACGATGCTAGGCAAGCCTACATGGAGTACTCCACCCTACCACCTGATCTTAGGGACCAATGGTCCTTTGATCAATTCATGAATCAGAGAAACAGAAGACACGGAGGAAGAGTTGATAACCGAGCTAATATGGCTCCTAGAACTGATTTTCATCAAGCCTTAGGGAAGGTAACATTGGCTCACTTTGATGGAAGTGATAAGTGTTCGGCAAGATCGTGGGTTCAGAAGTTAGATAATTACCTTTCACTTCGTCCCATGCCAGAAGAAGATGCCATCAAGTTTGCAACACTTCATTTAGAAGGAGCTGCCCATGAATGGTGGTACCATGGTTTGGTCACCCTTGGCCATAACCTTATCCGAACCTATGGAGAATTCACTAACAAGCTGATTGAAAGGTTCGATACTAAAGATCTTGAAGTAAGATTTCGTGAGCTTGCACAACTGAAGCAGCATGGCTCCTTGGATTCTTACATTGCTGATTTCCAGAGGCTTTCTGTGATGGTGCCCAACATCACCGAAAGAAGATTGGTCGTGTTGTTTTCTGAAGGTTTGGTTGAACCCTTGAAAGGGTGGGTTAAAGCTTTCGATCCACCAAGTCTTGATGTGGCAATCAAGAAGGCTCGTAGTATGGAGTTATCAGCCCCTAGGCCTAAATTTCCGCCTAAGCCTTTTGGCCATAAGAAGGATAAGGTTAAGAGACATTCTTCTAATGAGCACAAGAAGTTCCCACCTAAGTTGACTGAAGAGCAACGTGAACAGCTTAGAAAGGAAGGCAAGTGTTACACATGTCTAGAGCCTTGGACTAAAGGCCATAGATGTCCTGGAAGAGGGCGTTATAATCAAATGGGGACCTATTCTGATTACGAATCAGCATCTGATATGTCTGATCAGCAGTCTTATTTTGGGGACAGCGAGGATGAAAGAGCCACAGAAGAGTCCGATCATGAGCAAGGAGTTGGGGGCCCTATTGCCCAACTCTCTAGTTTCCAAAAGAACGAATCTTTCAAGGTTCGTGGTGGAGTTGGAGGTCATCATATTGTTGCATTGATTGATACTGGTGCAACGCATAACTTCATTGATGAAGGTGTGGTTGCCAAGAGAGGTCTCAAAACTGAAGAATTTGAGGGCTTCAAAGTCATGGTGGCTGATGGGTTTCATATTTCCTGCACACGAAGAGTTCCTAACATGTCCTTGCAGTTGGGAAACTATGAAGTCAAAGATGACTTCTATGTGGTTACTATTGGTGACACAGATGCAGTTTTGGGCATACAATGGTTACGTTCACTTGGTGAAATCTCTCTCAACCTACAAACAATGGAGCTCAAGTTCCAATCTGATGGCAAAAGAGTTGTTTTGAGAGGAATGTCTAATGGTGGTCCTCGTATAGTTTCTTTCAAAAGGATGGAAAGGCTGATTAGACATGACCAAGTGGAGTGGGTTGTGGAATGCATGGTTCTTCCTGCCAGTCCAGTTGAGACCAAGAGGGAATATCCTCCTGATATTCAATCCATACTCACCAAAAGGAGTAAGGTGTTTGCTGATCTACCACCTGGGCCACCACCAGAAAGGGGTGTTGAGCATGTCATTGAGCTCAAAGAAGGGGCCAAACCAGTCATCACAACTCCTTACCGATATCCTAAGAAGCAGAAAGATGAAATTGAGAAGAACATTAAGGAACTTCTGGAGATGGGCTTCATTCACCCTAGCAAGAGTCCTTTTGCTTCAGCTGTAGTCCTTATGAAGAAGAAGGACGGCACCATCTGCATGTGTGTGGATTATCGTGCCTTGAATCAAAGCACAATAAAAAATCGGTATCCTATTCCTTGGATCGATGAGCTCATTGATGAGCTACATGGTGCTAAATTCTTCTCCAAAATTGATTTGAGATCGGGTTACTATCAAATCCGGATGAGGGGCTCAGATGTTGAGAAGACGGCATTTAGATGCCACTATGGTCATTTTGAGTTCCTAGTCATGCCCTTTGGCTTGACTAATGCTCCAGCCACCTTCCAGTCTTGCATGAACAGAGTTTTCCAGAAGCAGTTGAGGAAATTTGTGTTAATTTTCTTTGATGATATTCTCATCTTCAGCAAGACGTGGGAAGAACACCTCAAGCACTTGGAGGAAGTGCTTAGCATTCTTGAATCAGAGAGTTTGTTTGCAAAGGAGTCCAAATGTGAATTTGGGATGAAGGAGCTGCTCTACCTTGGCCATATCATCAGCGCTGAAGGGGCGAAGGTTGATCCAGAAAAGATCAAGGCTATAGTAGATTGGCCACCTCCAGAAAATTTGACTCATTTGAAGGGGTTCTTGGGTCTTTGTGGCTTCTACAGAAGGTTCGTAAAGGGTTATTCTCAAAGTGCTGCTCTTCTTACTGACCTCACTAAAAAGGGGGCTTTCATGTGGTCAGAAAAGGCTCAGAGTGTGTTTGATAAGTTCAAGAAAATCATGAGTTCTTGTCCCGTATTGGCCATACCAGATTTCTCCAAACCTTTCGAGTTACAGTGTGATGCATCAGGGGAAGGTATTGGGGCTGTTTTGATGCAAGATAAGCATCCAATTGTATTTGAAAGCAGGTAAATTGGGAAGAGGGTCGAAGGACCTATTCAACTATGACAAGTGTCGCTTTGCAATCATGCATGGCCAGCCCCATGCAAGATCCTGCGGAGCAAATCGGTCAAGATCACCGCCATCAGTCTCAAGCACTTTATGCATCAGAAGGACTTGAATGAGAGACAGCAGAAGTGGGTGAGTAAGCTACAAGCTTACGATTTTGATATTGAGTATGTCAAAGGGAAGAATAACATTGTGGCTAATGCTTTGTCCAGAAGGCCTCACTTGAGCTCATTGTGTGAGCTTAATGCTGATTGGAAGGAGTTGTTGCTTGCTGATTATGCCAAAAATCAGTTTGCAACCAGCGTTATTGAAGGTATCAGCCTTACGAGCGCCGCTGCAGTTGGATGGGCTGATCCACCTACAAGGTGTTATAAACTTCAAGCGGCCGATTCTAAACCCTGGAAGAAGAAAGATTTTAAGATTCTCCACGACAACCAACCTGTCAAATGGGTACTCAAGCATATACAAGGTATTCGAGATTCTCTTGGAAGGGGTTGAAAGATGATGTGCAGCGTCACATCAAGGAGTGTAGTACTTGTCAAATGAATAAAAATGAGCACTCTCTTCCAGCTGGTCTACTGCAGCCACTTCCCATTCCAAGTCAAAAATGGGAGAGTATCTCTATGGACTTCATCACCTGCTGCTCCAGCTCCGCCATCAGATTTAGTAAGTTGTAGTGGACGATTGACTCAAATTCGCCATTTTTGCTATCACTAGCATTTACAAAGCAGCTCGTTGCAGATTTGTTCTTCCATGAAGTGTTTAGATTTCAGCTGGTTGGGTTTGGGAAAATATTGTGAGTGATAGGGACAAAGAAATTCCTAAGCAATCTTTTTGGTGAGATTTTTAGATGAGTGGTACAGTGATTTACTTCCAAGACCCAATATCACCAATAAACCGATGGTCAAAACGAGATTGTGAACAAGTGGTTATAGCTATCTCAGCAGGAATTATACCCTACGAAAGAGCATGGGTGAAATGGTTCCACTTGGGAGAGAGCATTGCTACAAACCCTTCCACATGTCACGCTACGTTCCATTCATGGCACCTATATTATGAGGCTCCAAGCTTTACTATTTCCAGTGTTTGGCGATAGCGTATTCTCAGCTGGCGATTAAGCTGTGCGTGAGCTAAGATGTTTTTGAAATCATCAGCGACAACCCTTCAAAATGGCACAAACCGAAAGATGGCACGCCGACGCAAATTGCTTTTGAGCCATTTGAGGTTGGTGATATATATTCTGGGCTTTCAGCTCTACGCATACCCACACTTGGCGCTAAAGTTATGGGACGGTGAAGTCAAAACCACGCTCTATGGACCATTCAAAGTTGTTAGGAAGGTTGGAGCAGTGGCTTATGAGTTGGAACTACCTTCGAGTAGTAAGGTCCACAATGTCTTCCATGTGTCTCGCCTCAAAAAGGCACTTGGACACAACGTTCTGGCTTCATCACAGTTACCTCCTTTGGATGAAGAAGGGCAGTTGACTTTGGTTCCAGAACAGATTATTGATTCCAGAGAGCATTCCTTGAGGAGAACAATCAAAGAGTATTTGGTAAAGTGGAAGAATTTACCATTGGAGGATGCTACTTGGGAGGATGAGGAGACTTACAAAGATCCAGACTTGGCGAATGCTTGAGGGGTGCCAATCTTGGGATAGGGCGGATCAGTAATGTCCCCTTTCTCAAGAAGTGATCGCTTCGGTTGGATCATACCTATTCCTGAGACCCCGGCTATGCTGAGATGGCTTAAATTAGGGTTTCTAGTTTTGGAGGAGGCCTGCTGCTTCGGAGTTTGGGGATCTGCTTTCATGCTCTTTTCCTGGTTTCTAGAGAGCTCTGCAAGGTGTGTCTGGGCTTCTGGTATTCCTAAAGTACTACAATATACTATTTCAGTAAATTCTATTTCCGGCAAAGGGACGCTTTGGGTCTGGGCCTAATTGGTCTCCTTCTTCTCATGGAGTTTCAAATTGGCACTTCAGCTTTGGGTCTTGCTGCTGATATCCTTATATATATACTTTTCCTGAGTAATATATTTTAATATTATATGACCCTTTTGTATAGCAAGCACAACTTAAGTTGTTTTAAAAAGAGGGACTTTAAGGGTCTAGGCGCCATGGAGGAATAAGTTATATTTTATAAAGTCAAATATTGAGCTTTTGAAAAAGGACGCCTATATGAAGGTTTGACTTTATTTTAAAATGTGAAATAAGCAAAAGTGAAAATGGACGCCATCTTTTGGAGGGGAAAGGTGAATTTGAAATTAGGGTTTTGGGCGCCCTCTGGAAGCTTCTAGATGTTTCTCTCTCGTCTATATAATCAGGCTTCAGCTCTTCATTTGGTATCTTCTGTCTACTACACCGTTATGCTGCTGGATTGATTTCAGGCACTCGCTTCGAGGAAAGCACACCTCCTAGCATTGGCTCATCTTCTTGCTTGAAAGACAGCAACTAGTTGAGAGGTTAGCTTGTTAATGGTAGTTTTGCATTGTAGTTGAGTTCTATTGCATATAGTGATGTTGTTCAAGCATTTTGTCATGTTTTAGGGTTGCTGATGTTGTATTGCTGTAGGCATGTTTTGCTCATAACTCAAAAATACAAAAAGATTACATTCTGGGTGTTTCATATTGTCATTTGTCTAGTCAAGGCGCCATGTTTTGCAAGGTTTCAGAATTTTAAAACAAGTGTTGAATTTTATAGAAGAAAATCGCCCTTTCTCTTGGGCCGTACCTTTGTACTTGCATTGGAATTCGTGAGAAAATAAACTATTGCAGATTGGGTCTGTTTCTTGTGTCTTACTTGGGCGCACTGGTTATAGGGAGCTCTTGCATCTCGTTTGGGATCATTTGGCTGAGTATTGGGTGAGCTATGTTCATTTCAATGGGTTTTCTATGTTGCTGATTGTTAGTTTCAGACCTGGTTACAGTCATAACAGTCTGTATTTTGGATGGGTTTTAGAGCTGTGATGGTGTTAGAAAGCCTTGGAAATCATTGTGGAAGACTCAATTAACTTTGCTTGGATTAAAGACTTCTAAATCACTGATATTGCAGGCATACTCCACATATTGTAAGCTGAACAGCAGTACTGTCAGCAACTTTAATATTATTGCAAATTCAATGTTTGTATCTGCCCACTGAATAAGTGGAAGAGGCTGGCTTGCCGCCTATTTACTTGTTTTGCTTTGTAATTTCCTAAGTCTCCGCCATATGGTCGCCTCTTTATCCATCAGCTCAACCAGTAGCACATACTTGGTGCTGGTTTTAATTTTCAAAGATTGCATTAGTTAGATCCTAACCCAATGCTCGGCCGCTAACGCTGCGATCTCTGCGGGTTAGAGTTCTATTCAAAGATTTTCCCCAGATCCTTCCTCGACCAATGCTCACACCTTGCCCGCTGAACGGATCCTCAAAAGATTCGTTAGAGTTACTTCCAGATCGTTTTTGGTTTATGCTAACCTTAACGGGTGCGTGTCGCATTGTAATCATTTGTGAAAAAATCAAAAAAAATTGGTCCGGTTCATTACAGAATTTCAAGCACTTTTATTTACTTAAGAATTTTTTTATTTTACTTAAGAACTATTTTATTTACTGCATACATACATAGACACATAAAGTTTAAGTTTTAGTTAAAACTTATCGTATTTTTATTTGAAGAGCTATTTTACTTTTGTATGTAACTTTTAATTTTACTTTTAGAAAAGCCATGATTCATTATTTCAGTAATTCTTTTGTTCTGTTTTTATTTTGAAAAGTGTAGTAATCATTATATACTTGTATGTTATTTTTTAATAGTTTCATTTATAGGCATTAATATATATTTAAAACTTTGGTGTCTTTATATTTAAAAACTAAATAATAACTTTTCTACTAACAAAAATTAATTAGTTTATAATATATATTTATTTTTATTGTTGATAAAGTAAAATAAAAATATATATTTGTTTTGGCTTATATTTATTTTATATTATATGTTTTATTTGTATATTTAATTAAGTTGGCTACATTTTTTTTGTAGTTTTAGTTTTTCCTAAAAAAATCGACTATGTTTTGGTTTTTATGTGCACAATCATGGCATGAGACTCTATGCCCTGCTGCCATTGAAGAACGCATCTTGGTGAAATTATGGGTCTGCTCATGCATTACTGCATTTGTAAACCTTGTGATAAGGTACATGAGAAAAGCAAGAAACAAGGTAAACAAAATGAGTATCTTCTATAAGCACAAAGTTACTATTATATTTTCAACAAAATTTTACATACAAAGAACAGTAAACAAATTTGATGTGTTTCAAAATCAACCTTAGTGAGGAAAATTTATGATAGCATAGTTTAAGCAAGCTTGTACTAGCTTACCAATAAAGCTTGGGTCATGGAACTGGAAACGACCCAAAGAACACTGAAAAATGAAAAGAAAGAATTTCCATACTATGATGCATAGTGTAAACTTTATGATCA
The DNA here is from genome assembly GCA_007258455.2 of Sequoia sempervirens. Taxonomy (NCBI): domain Eukaryota; kingdom Viridiplantae; phylum Streptophyta; class Pinopsida; order Cupressales; family Cupressaceae; genus Sequoia; species Sequoia sempervirens. Next base: position 1,948 of record VDFB02151966.1, on the reverse strand, counting down.
TGTCAGAAGACAACTTGAACTTGCAATGAGTGATTTAGTTTTTTTGAGGTATGATACTACCAAGATAGTTTCAATATATTGCTCCATGAAGAACAACCATAGGAAAAAGAGAGTGGGAGGACCAAAATGTGTCCAAACTACTAAATAGATGAAGAGCCTATTTCACACCTTTTCTTAAAAAGCAGTTATGCCAAAATAATACAAAAGGAAATAGCAGGTAAATTCTTATTGCACGGCCCATTTAATCAAGACCTTCCAACATGACTCCAATGGTGGTTTGAAAAGAAAAATAAAATACTCAAATGCCCAACATTGCAAAAAACTATCAAATCACTCCAAGCAATTTTTTTTGGCAAATCTAGATTGAAAACAACCTAAGTTGTCAATTTGGGTACAAATTTGTCAACACTGCATTTTTTTCCCCCGAGCTCTTTATTGGTAGTTATGGCAATATATGATATAACAATGAATTATAAGCAAATCCATAAACATTGTTCATAAATCGAAGGTTTTTGTTACTTGTTTGAGAATACTTAAAGGCTTGAATATGCTCTTCCATTATCCTAATTCTACCATGAACATATTTAGCACAAAATTTCTTAGGAGTTTTAGGCAAATCATGTGCAACACCTGGAAAGCCAAAGGGCAATTTCCTGCTCCAAGCCAAGCAGCCATTGGTGGGTTTTGAGGGATAACAAATGAAGTGACAAGAAGCCCAGATTAGATGATGAATTAGTTGACTGAATGGGCCTTGATCTAGATTTTCCTTTTTCAACTCTTGAGTTTCTATGCTAACTGAAATATACTTTGATCTTGCGATGATGGTCCCCCTTTCCAACTTGATATCCTGACCCATACAATACAAATGATATACTCTGAATTTTAAACACTCGAGGCCCTCCTCCTAATGCTAATCTGTTGACACATGGTTTAACACACACCAACTCAGGTAAAGCACAGATGCACTCTACCTCTCCTGAAAAGAAACTAGATTTCCCCTTGGAATATCCATGCAAGATAACTCGATGACTAATGAAAAGTTGTCTCAATTCAAGGGGCCTATGGTGTATCCCAGTCAAATCAAGTAAACATTGATTATAGCACATGGGAAATCAGTATTTTAGAATTTAACATTCACAAGTAACTGATCTAATCATTCATTGCATACATTAATCATATGAATATGTGATATCAGCAATGATATTATGTTAGTTTTAGGATCAGATTTTCAACATAAAGCAGAAAATGCAACACACGAGACAAAGAACTCAACAGTTTACCCTGGGAAAACCCTCCTACTCAAGGGAGAAAAACCCAGCAAAAATATATCTCATATATATCATATAAAAGTGCAGAATACTGCTTTACAACCAAACCCTTCTCAAGGGCGGATTGATACAATGAATTAAGAGCATCTATCCTTTGATGCAAATATAAATATGTTTCTTCTTGAAGTCGATCTGCTGCTACAAGATGGTCTGCTGCTCCTTCTTGAAAGAATGTGGAAATAAGAATGACTTGATGATTGACTGAATGGTCTCCACCTTGTATATATACAAAACAAGGTGACTTTTCACTTAGGTTGGCCTCCTTTTAAGAAATAATATAATTTGTGATTAAGGCTGACTTGCCTTAATTATTTATTATTTAAATTTTTACTTAGGAGAAAATATCTCCCTAAGCTAAAAACACTAACACTCCCTCTTAGCTAGGGAGATATTTTTCCAGATATCTACGTCATGGAATCTCTCAACATGATGCCCACAATGGCTACACCCATTTGTGGAAAGCTCAAAGGTTCATCACGGAGTCTCTCAACGTGATGTCGTCATGGAGTCTGTCAACATGACGTCCACCATGGCTACTCCCATGTGTGAAAAGAAACACACATACAAGTGCCCATCACGAAGTCTCTCAACGTGTGTCGTCATGGAGTCTCTCAACATGA
>VDFB02151965.1:0-21781 GCA_007258455.2 Sequoia sempervirens | reverse complement strand
TTTCTTCATTGAATTTTTCTAACTGGGAATTTGAATATGGTATAACACTAAATTCTCATCTAATTATTATCCGTAGGGAAATGGATTAGTTGAATCATCAAATAATTTTTTTTTGGATATAATAAAAAAATTGATTGAAAAGAATCCTAGGGAATGGCATTCTTTTCCAAAATTTTCCCTTTGGGTAGATTGTACTAGGATGAAATATGCATTAGGGAATTCTCCTTATCACTTAGTTTATGGGGTAGATCCTATACTACCAATAAATTTAAAAATCCCTACTTGGAAATTTGCATAGGAATATATTGGATTGGATGACCAAACGAAAGCTCGATTGTTGCAACTAATGCATTTAAATGAAAAATGTACCCGAGCTATAAATCATTTTGCTAGGCATCAATATGTGGTAAAAAGATGGTTTGATTAAAGAGCTAGATTAAAGAATTTTAGAATAGCTGACTTGGTCCTATATTGGAATAAAGCTAATAAACGAAAAGGTGAGCATGGTAAATTTGACAAGTTATGGACAAGTCCATATCAAATTTATGAAATCTTGGGTGATAACACTTATAGGTTGAAGTTTTTGACTGGTGAAGATATCCCATTGCCTGTCAATGAGTAGTTCCTAAAGCATTATTTCCAGTCATAAGTAAATAGTTTTATTTTTTTGTAAGTAGTTTTGTTTTGTAAATAACTATTAGTTGCTTTTGTTTTTCTTTTTGGATGTTGTGTCGTTTGAATTTACAATGATTAGCAACTTTTCAAGGTGAATAGATTAATAGAACCTCAACTCTAGAAATTTGATCTATGTCCTGACTGGAAATAGTCCTTTATTTATAAATTTTCTAAGAATTATTGAATTCTTTATACTCTAGTTAGCATGAATCATTCAGTTGATGTTAAGCTACAAATTAATACATATAAATCATTCTACTAAAATTTGGGATAGCAATTGTTTGCATTAATTGAAAAATCAAAAGACTACCTTTGCTACCACTATAATTCCCAACCTAATAGCAGAATTCATTGCTTGCAAGTTGATAAAAGAGCTATCATTGAAATATCAAAAGAGAAAAATGAGCTATCATTACTATATCTATGAAAAAAAAAAATCAACTCTTTAGGCTATCCAAATAACTCTACCGAGGCTATAGACGCCGGGCTAGCAGTAGAGCTATGTTTGGGTGAATTATGAAGATAACCTTGTTGGGGCTATGGACGCTTAACTGGAAGCAAAGATCTATCCCTAGTTGGCTTAAAAGGAATTTTCATATTATGTAGGTTAGTAAATAGTTGCTATTTCTAAGTTTATTGTGGCAGAAATAATCAATTGCACACACGTGAGCTCAATAATACTTAAACTTGCATGCTAACCGAAGTGAAATTTGAATGTTGAAATAAGGATCCAATGATTTATAATTAGAAGATAAATAAAGTTGGTACATCGATGCTAGATCTGGAATTGACTTTCTATTTTTTTTTAGTTTTATTGGTTGCTAGTTGCTGTGTGGTCTCACAACATGCCCCATTTTTCCTCTTGGAAGAATGTGGACCCCCTTTTTTTTCCTTTTGTTCCCTTTCGCTTTTGTTTGCTTTGGCGTCATTCTATAGTTTGGTTGGTTGCTAGTATCATTTTCAATTTTGCTTGGTCTTTGTTTTATCCCTTTTTCTTTCCTAGATTTTTTCTTTTGGTCTTTTCAGAAAAGTTTAATATATTACCAGAAACTAGAATCCCAAAGTCTTGTATTTGCATCAAGCGAGTTGTATCTTCACTTGGTCCTAGCTCTGTCTAGTAATTCATCGATCGGAGTTGTCAATCCTAGTAATATATTTTTATCGGAGTCTAATATTTTAATTTTATTTCCTTGTCTTTCGTCTAGCTGAAAAGTCTTCTTCTTCATCATCACCACCTGCAGAAAATGGCTGGTAAAAAACATTAGTTGTTTCATTTTCAATGGTATTGTCATCATTTGTACAATTGCACAACTCATCCTCATCAATTTAGTCTCCATTTCTTTCTAAAATATCTGAAAAATGAGAAGCATTTGTTGTTGTAGAGTGAGAGGAAGTGGTTGTAAGTTGTGAATGCTCATCAAAATTCACATATCTACTAACAAAGACCTTGTTTGTTGTCAAATCATATAACTTGTAAGCCTTTGATTCTTCACTATAACCCATAAACAAACACTTATGACTCTTTGGTTCTAAATTTTTTCTCTTTTCATCAGGAATGTGTACCCAAGCAATACACCCAAAAACTTTAAAATAACCAATGTGAGGTTTCCTACCACTCCATGCTTCTTCAGGGGTGATATGTGTGAGAGATTTAGTGGGAATTCTAGATTTACAATATGTTTAGCACAAGAAATAGTAAAACCCCAAAATTTATCATGTAAACTTTTAGAATGCATCATACAATGAGCCATTTCTAAAAGAGTTCTATTCATTCATTCAGCCACCCCATTTTGTTGAGGGGTATAAGGAGTTGTTCTTTGCACTTTAATACCACAACTTTCACAAAATGATTCAAATACATAATTACAATATTCACCCCCAGTATCTATCCTTAAGCATTTAATTCTTTTCCCACTTTGATTTTCAACTAATGCCTTATACTTTTGGAAAACTTCAAATACTTCATTTTTCCTTTCAAGAAAATAAACCAATACTTTCCTATTGTAATCATCAATAAAAATGAGAAGATACGTGGTGCCTGAAAGTGAAGGATAACCTGGTTCACATAAATCACTATGAATGAGTTGCAACAGATAATTAGCTCTCCATGCTTTACCTGATTCAAATGGATCTCGATGATGTTTTCCTAACACACATCCTTCACAAACACCTTCAGAAGCTAATTTTTTTGTTAATCCTATAACCATATCCATTCTAATCATGTCTTGTAATTTTCTATAATTTATATGTCCAAGTCTAGCATGCCAAAGTTTTGACATATAATCAGTTTGAGCAATAAAAGCATGAGTGTGTATTCATCATCAACAAACCCCACAAATTTAAATAGACTCTCTTCATGATCAACTCTACCAATAGCAATTATATTGCTTGGGTCTTTTCTATCTCTAACAATAACTTGAAAAGCATTAACAACAAACTCATATCTAGCTTGAACTATTTTATATACTAAAATACGATTTACTCCTAATCCTTTTACCAATAAAACATTTTTCAAAGTCCCATTTGTCACATTAATAGTTCCTGTTCCTAAAACTGGAAGCTTCATTTTATTACCAATAGTTATTTCTTGATTTGAATTTTTTTCTTCATTAAAATCAACAAATAAAGATCTATCTCCAGTCATGTGATAAGATGCTCCTGAATCTAGAATCCATTCATTATTAAAATCTAAAGAAAAATTACCCCCTTTAACAGTGGATTTACCTTTTCCTTGCTTTTGATAGGACACATCCAAAAAACTATTTTTATCCATATTGCCATCATTAAACCTTTCTTGCTTAGGCTTATATTGTTTCCTTTCATTGTCCCTCTTCTTCAAACAAAATTTCTCAATGTGATTCTCACCTCCACAATACCTGCAAATAATGGGTTTTCTTCCAACTTGTGTTTTTGCACCATCATTTCTAGAAAAGTGGTTAGAGCCATCATCATTTCTAGACTTATTTTTCTAATTCTTTTTTTCATCAAAATTTCTAGAAAATTTACTTTTAGCTACATATGCATGATTCTTCTTAATATATCCTTCTTTAATAAGTTGAACTTCTTCATCTAAAACTGACTTACAAAATTGATCAAAAGTTTGTTGGGGGGTATTGGGATTTAGTTGAAGAACCCTTTTTCTTGATTCCTTAAATACCTTATATGGCTGGGGAAGCTTACTTTCAACCATTGCAATCAACTGAAAATCTTTTTTTGTATATTCAGTACCTATTTTTTTTAAGCTGAGCATTTAAAAAAGTAACTTCATTGAAGTAATCAGACATTTTTTCAAAATCAGATGGATCTAAATTCATCAATTTTTCTTCTATACTAAACATGCTAGCAATGTCTGCATCTTTATAATCTTTTTCTAAATTCTCCCACAGCTCTATTGGATTATCAACATCAACAAATCTTCTATTTAGATTGGGGCTCAAAGCTTTACCAATAATACCTCTTGCTTGCTCCAACTTGCATTTCCACAACTCCTTTTCTCTGTCAGTTTGGGGTTCTCCAATTTCCTTATTCACTATCCTCTATAGATCCTTTTCTCTCAAAGCATTCTTGACTGCAATCTTCCAATCTACAAAACCACTTCCATCAAAGATAGGAAAAACTTCATTTGAAGAGCCCATGTTAGCCACAAAATAAAATCAATCTTCAAACAAATATTATTCCAGTAATATAATAGCCCTACAGCCAAATATCTCTCCAACAATATATCAGCCCTGCAAACAAACCACTTCCAACAAAATATTTGCTCTGCAAACAAATTACTCTAGCAAAATATTTCTAGCTGAACCTCTAGATGAATCTCTAGTTGAATCTAGCTCTAATACCATGTAAAAATAGGCCCAAATAAATATAATTATGAAATAATAGTCATAAACAATGCAAAAAACAAGGAAAAATAGAGCATAAAAACAAAGAGAATAGTTGTAGAAAGTATAACAGTCTAACTTGTATTCCAAACAATCCAACAATTTACAACTATAGTGTTGTTTGCAATGAACAACTTCATATCTGTAGTGGACCTTGGAAACTTCTAGTAATCTAGAGACTTCTATAGCTGGAATGTTCTTTTTATGAACAACTTCTAGCTATTTCAATATTCTGGAAAATTCTTACATTCTAGAAACTTCTTTACATTCTAGACAATCTTACTTCCTAACATGAAAGAGGGAAGTAGGGTAATGGTATTGAACAATATAGTACTGAAAGCAGATTGCTTGAAATGTGTATAGATGAGTTTGTTCCCGAGATTGAGAGCCTTTTATAATGACTATTGATTTGGAATATGAAAATGGGTATAGTCAAAAAGAAAAAGAAGAGGGGAATTCATTATGAAAATGGGTACAGTCAAAGAGAAAAGGATGGGAGAAATTCATTATTAAAATTGGTACAGTCATAAAGAAAAAGAAGATGGAATACATTTCTTTTCCTTACACTAGGTGTAAAGGAAGACACAAGAGCATATATAATTTCTAGAACTAAAGTAAAAGCAACTACTGCCTCTTGCACTTTCACTATTGCTTGTGGGATCGTGGAAGATAAGCATGTATTTTCAGGCATTAGATTTGAGTTCTAGGGCATTTGTAAATATGGCCCCGCATGGAATACCTTTTTTAAAAGGTAGGTATACTTGAAGACATTGAGAATAATTAAATCATGTTGTAAAGCACGATGGGAATCTTTAGTTAAATCATGTTGTATAGCATGATGAGCATCTTTAGTTATTTTATCCTTTATGAGAATAAATCTTTACGTAATGGTGAAAACTGCTAGCCTTCTTTTCCCTCTTTATTTTTAAGAATATGTTGGAATAGATCTTTATCATGTATTCATTAAAATAATTAGCAAAAAAATCAAGCATAAACTAACAACCTGAAGTTTCGTGGCCCCAAAGTGAGTGCATTTTTGTCGAAGTTGGATCCACCCATCTTACTCTTTCCTTATTCTTTATTTCTTTTGGCATTGTATGTTTGTGTATCTTGTTTTACTAAAAATCATACACCTTGTGTGTGTCCTTTTGTGCTCATGTTGGTTTGATGAAGGATCTTAGATTCTGGGGGCTTGACCACCTCCTTTGAAATTTTTCATCTTTTTTCTTCTACATTGGTACACTTGGACCCCTCTTGAATGTCTAATTTTGTGTGAGTTTGAAGCAAGTTCATCCTCTCACTAAAGTGGGGGCTAAATATAGTGTAGAAAAATGTCTTTGGTGACATTTTCACACTTGTTTTGGCCCTCTTTTCTAAAAATTGAGCTTAATAGTGCATTGATTTAGTGTTGTAATGTGTTTGACACATTCACATTAGGTCTTGGGCCCTTTTGGACTAATGAACTTAAAATGGTACCTTGCTAAAGTGTTGAGAAGTGTTGTAACACACTTTCACACTTTTCTGAGGTTTTATCAATTAACTAAACCTATTAAACCTTAATAATGCCTTATTTAAAGTGTTGTAAAGTGTTTAAACACACTTTCACACTTTTCTAGGGTTTTCATAAATAATTGGGCTTCTTTATGTTTTAATTGGCCTTATTTTGCATGCACAAGCCTCATTTAATGCATCTTTTTGAGGATAATCCCGAAAAAAATCAACATCCAATCATAATTCATGTGTTTTCAGCTTGTGTGGCCCAGATTTAGTGATCTAGGACTCATTCACCACCTTGGGCGAATGAGTCCTACCTAGGTTTTTGGGACCAGAACCTAGTTTCACACATTTTTAAGAATTTTTAAAATGCTCCCATAAGTTATGCCTAATGGGACTCATTCACCACTTTGGGCGAATGAGTCCCGTGTGGCACAAAATCAAAATTAATTCAAAATTTTGGTAGGATTTTATCCTCCTAGATCTGATGTCGGCTTGTAGTGTTGTAATTTTGGGAATTCTTGCATAATTAAGTATAAATACAAGTTTATTTCACTCATTTTACACCTATCAAGTTGAATGAGCATTCATAATAGCAAGTTTGAGTTCACAAGAGCATTCAAGCATTTACAAGGGAATTCAAGGGAAGAACTCTTCATCATTTGTTGAAACAATTCAAGATCCATTATCATGTCAAGATTATCAAGCATCAAGCATGTTATTGAGCTAGTGTTGTGATGTTGCATTCAAGATTCAAGGTCAAGAAAATTGTTCTACACTTATCTCAAGATCTAGATCCACATCCTTCATGGTCAATTTCATGCTAGATTGTTGATTTGTATCACAAGAAATCATTCAAGGTATCATCGCTCATGTTTCATGTCCTTTGTTGCATGTTTCACGTTCATCTTTCATTATTTCATCATTTGGTTTAATTACCTAAAAGAGGTTTGACCAAGGCAAACCCCTATTCCCTAACAATCAACAAGTTTTTCTCCTCTTTACATGTGTGATTGAAGGTTTATAGATTCAATAAAAGTGGATTTGAAGCCTTCAAAAGTACCAAAATGACAAATTTGCAAATGTCATCAAAGTTATCATGAGAAGTTGTCAAGACTCACAAAAACTTAAATCTAGGGAAAAATATCCATCCAATTTGCATGGAATAAGTCAGAAAGTGCTTGTTTGATCCATTTTTAGAGGCTTGCAAAGTTTTAGTTCAAGATTCTACTCCTAGGACACTTCATGACAAAACAGGATTGATCCCCTAGAAGTGGTGAATGAGTCCCATTACAAGAATTTCTTTAGGATTTTTGCATATTCAGAAACCCTTTTCCAAAAACTTGGTCCTCTGCAGGAACCCTCATCTGGGACTGATTCACCTAGATTGGCAAATGAGTCCCAGTAGGCCAAAATTTTAGGTTTTCCAGCATTTCAAAGCTCATTCCAGTCATCCTCAGGTTTCTAGGTGCTCCTCTATGCTTTTCCAGTTTGCTATTATGATTTATTTGCATTTATAGTTCATTTAGTGAGGTTTTATGCATCATTGAGTTCAATCATTAGATTTTGCATTTCATTATCTTTTCCAAACTCTAGCTTGGTGGTGAACCCCTCACTAATCTCTAAACATATCCTAGGATAGTCCCTTAGCAAATTTCTTTCTTCCATTCTCATCATTTGATTGGGATCTCAAGGGTATCCTTGAATGTGGAGCATAGAAAGTTTGTTGCCCTAGGTCCAAAACCCTTAGTGGTGATAATTTTCTATCTTACAATATCTCTATATCTCACTCTTCCTTTCTAAATCTTCTTATCGTTCTCTCCTTGATTTCATTTTTGCTTCACACAAATGTGAGAGCATTATAATGTGCTCTTTGTATTTTCTTTGGGTATTTCCAATCCTTAGGGTTGGATTTACCTTGGGAATCCAACCCAAAGGTTTAGACTTACATGGCAACACTTAAATGTGTACCTTTTGTAAATTATAAAATTGATTAAATATCAAGTGTGCTCTCTATCAAGTTTGCACATATTTCAATGTTGAGTTAAAATAGCATAATAACATGTTATCTCTTACCTTTCTAACAATGTAAAAATTATGTACATTTTAATTATGTTAAGGTTTTGACCTTTAATTTCTTTTGCTAATGTATTCTTTAGTTTTCAAAAACAAATGTATAGTATTTTTAAAAAAATTTATCAATTCATCAATTTTTTTAAAAAAATACATTTTTTTACATTTTAGACTATTTTATACACATTAAAAAAAAATTGATTAGTTTCTACAAAACTTAAGGGGTAGTACACTCATTTTATTTTTTAGGATGTTTCCACTTTGAAAATTAGTAAAATTATCATGTATTCATTAAAATAATTAGCAAAAAAATCAAGCATAAACTACATGGTATTAATTTTTTTCACTATTTAGCAATTTTTGAATACTAAAACAAAGAAAACATTTTAGGTGGAGCACACCAGATGCTATGTTATTCTTTTTTGAAAAAAATAGGAGCACTTTGTGTGCCCTCCCTGTTTGAACCCCTTGATCTCTATTATTTAAAAAATAGTAGTTTATAAAGTAGATTCAAACCACTATGACTCTTGTTCTTGTTGTTTCTTCAAATTTTAAGTATAACTATCTTCAATTTCTCATCCAAGGTCATTTTTTCTAAATTTCAAAAGAAAAAGTGACCACTTAAGACCCCCTTTTGGCACCCCATTTCCATGTACTTGCCCATATATCTTTTGTAGCCTCTGAAATATTTCCATCATCATTCCAATGGTTGTGATTAAACATTTGGGTGTTCAAACCATAGGAATTCCATTTTGAAAGAACTACCTCTCAGTCTAACTTCCCTATCCACTTTCACCTAAAAAGGATAGTGGTCTAATCTTGCAAATTATACCACCTTCAATGAAAAGGAGGTTTATTCTAAGACCCATTTTTAAACGATACAAAATCTATGCAATCAAATTTTGACATCAATTTCCCTTAACCTATTATTTTTGCATGCATGAACCATCCATATTAGGGTTTTAGGTTAAACAAAGAGAAATCTAAACACAAAGCTCTAAAAGAGGTTAAAATTGAAGTTGCTTTATTTCTACCTCCCATTTTCTATTTTGGGATTCAAATGGCATTCAAATCTCCACCAATTAACCACCTATCTTCCCTATTCAAATCCCTAAAAATTCATATATCCTCATATATCTTTCTATATCTATTTCAAGATTGGGTCTATGACATTGCATATTATTTCCATAATTTTTTCTTGGACCCCCACTAATATCATATTAAGAAACTTTTGAGTATATGGGAAGTTATTGTCTTATAGATTCAATGATTATCCTATATAATTTTAAACCCTCTACAGATCCAATAGAATATACCATGAAACATGTACTCATTACCAAAAAATTCTTTCCATATCCCTCAAAGAATGTTTTCTAATCTTAGTCTCATGAAGCAAAAGGATGCCTAGATCAAGTAACCATGCATCAACCATTTAACCAAAGAAATTTTTTGATGGATTTTCAAGCCTTGAATCTTCTAGCTCAAGATTCTCTTAACTTTTTCCTAAGAAGGCACTTGCCTCCATTTTGATAAAATTTGGTGATGATACCTACTTGTCCCATTTTCCACCTCCTTCATGGCTAAAATCTTAGCTTTGTTGGCATCATGTTTTTCTCCCTTTAACCTTACCACCTTCTATATCTACCAAAGAAGTGTTAATGTAATATTTCTATAGTTTGACATGTATATTATCTCTTCCCCTTTCTATAGTCAATTATCTAATCCTTGATCCTTGTGAAAGCTTCCATAACATTTTATTCTTCACCATCCCCATTAATTATGGATTAATCAATGTTCCTTTATTCCCCCATTTGGAAGGGAGTTTAGATCATAATAAAAATTACGTTGCTACCTCTCCAAGTTCAAAGGACTCTTCTTTATTTATATCCCTTACAAGGGGTGGAAAATTTTGTCTAATTTCTTCTCTATGCTTTTCCCTCCTTTTTTGAGCACCCTCCCCGCCAAAATTTATACTTGAATTATTCTTTAAGGAAATTTTCCTCCATATCATCTTCCCTTGTTTGGATGATCTAAGTGGGCATATTCCTCCTTTTTTTTCATATTTTTTGTCACCCTCCAATAATTAATGCATTGGATTGGTAAACATTCATAATCAAATTGTTGCACCCCAGTTCGCATTAAGGATTGTTGTCTGATCACATGTTTAATTGATCTACTCAAATCTATCCTTACACATTCCTCACATGTGTGGCCAATTCCTTCACCTTTGTGATAGAGGAAATATGCAAGTATTCATCAAGGGAATTCCCTATCACTTTAAGAATTTATTCTAACCATAATTCACAAGGGATTTTATGCATAAGGATCCACAAGGGGGTTTCTTTCACCAATTATTTTATATGATTGAAGCCAGATGACTTCCCATGAACCAAGGGTCGCCTTTAAGAATATCATCTCTATCTTCTTTTAATTGAAAGGAAATTTGTAGAAACCCTAATGCTAAAAGACTAATGCCTATTGCTAGAATTATCCCATCTAATGTTTAACCTATCTATCAAAGAATAAATGCTAATGAATTAGCAATTAACAATATTTCTCAACTATTTTATTGTTGTGTGCAAAAAAATTATCTAGTATATATTGATAGTTAGAATTTTTAAATCCACTTCCACATTGACATTCAAAATGAAGATCTTTCACTTTGTAGCCTTCAACCCAAATTCATCACCCTTGATTTCTAAAAGCTAGCTAACTTCTTCCAATATCTCTTCTACTAGTCTATTTTTTTCATATCTTGTTAGCCCCTCAATGTCTCTTGAAGCAATTGATTTTGAAAAAAATATTTTCAATATCTATGAAGAAATCTACTATATATTCTCTCTATTTTCAACAATCGAACTCTATTTTCACATTTTTCTACTCCTTTTCCTGATTTACCTTTGTTGTTTTTTACACTTAGACCCTTACCTTTTTTATGAATTTAATAAATAATATATCTTGAAATTATTAATAATAATAAATTATTAACAAACAATAAAGAAAAAGTAAAACACAAATTAATTCATAATATAAAAGTAAAAATATATTAATAATATACATTAATTAAAAAAAAATTAATATTCAAACTAGGACCAATAATTTATAATAACTATAAATTAAATTAATTTAATTATAGTATTTATAATATGCATTTAAACTTATTTTTATTATAAGAAAAAAATCATTTTGTTTTTGTGATATATAGAGAGATTTAATAAAATATAATGATGTGAAATTAAAATGTTCAAAAGAATTCCGACATAAACCCAACGGCTTCTTCAAGATAAAATTTGTAGAGGGGAGATTGTCTGTTGGAAAGATTCTTCGTCACACAAAATCCACGGCTTCCTAAAAAGGGAAAAATAATTGCTTCAAAATGAGGTGTATTGGATTGGATTTTGGTACACAAAAGAGCAAAATTAGCTCTAGTTATAAGAATTTATCCACAAACCTCCATGCTTCCTCAATAGGAAAAAGCAATTGGTGAGAAAAGTCTTCGTACTCAGTTTTTGCAAGAGGGGGTGTAAGGTCAGGGATTATGAATTGGAGATCATCAAGCCGCCTCCTTCCCTCTTCATCCACACACGTTGATGTGCTCACAATACAATTCTGAACCCCATAATGGACCTCCCTGCCCCTTTCGAAATGTTCTTTGTAATAATGCTGCACGGAATGGGCAAAGAATAGCCTTGCCCTGTTGTCAGGAGCAATCCAGGCACGAGTGTCGCTGGGTAAATGGGGGAGAGCTTGCCTAACACGTGTTTCTCTTTCTTCCCATGACCCTCCCATGTCCATGTACATCATTTGCCCCCCCTCCAAAGCCACCACCTCCTTCCATTTCTTCTTCACTGCTTCCCAACATCTGCTGTTTGATGATGCTGATGTCAGATCGCACTCCTTTAGCAACACCCATAGCTTTACCCCAACTGCCGGACAGGCCGACTCTCCGAACTGCCCATTCTCATCAACATGCAGGAATTTTGACTCATTGTTGAAAAATGCTCTACACATTACATCCGATCTGTACATTTCAGGACTAAGGTACTGCAATGCAACGAATAGCCTTAATTAAGAACAAGAATAAGCATAACCATTGAAATAAATTATTTAGTTAAGCACAAGAAAATGAGTTATAACGGTTACATTGTATCCGCGCTCCACTACTGCTAAAGAGTATTGCTCCTTCACTTGTTCCCATCGCTTTTTCAACGTAGGGCTTCTATATATATCCACCATCATCAATCCCTTCATCTTACCTAACTTGTCCATTGTATTTTCCTCCAGTTGAGAACATTCTGAAGCCTTCATAGCAATTAGAGAACTCAAACATTCAAAATCACCAGAGAGGCTCTGTAATACCTTGCATCTACAGATGCTCACATATTTTAAACACTTCAGCTGACCAAAATTTTGAGGTAGATTCGAGAGCTTCTCACAGTATTTCAACACCAAGTGCTCCAGAGAAGCGAGGTTTCCGAAGCTTTTTGGCAACATAGATAGCTGTTCACATCCTATTAAATCTAGCTTTACTAAACCATTTAAATTACAAAAACTGTCTGGAAGGCTCACCAAGCTGGAACAGGCCTCTAAATCCAACTTATTTAAAGAAGATAAATTGCCAATACTGTTTGGAAGGCTCACCAAGCTGGAACATCTGATTAAACTCAACTCATTTAAGGAAGATAAAATGCCAACACTATCTGGAAGGCTCACCAAGCTGGAACAATATCTTATATCGAATTCATTTAAAGATAAATTGCCAACACTGTCTGGAAGGCTCATCAAGCTGGAACAATAATATAAACCCAATTCATTTAAAGATAAATTGTCAATACTGTCTGGAAGGCTCACCAAGCTGGAACAATAATTTAAATTCAACTTATTTAAAGAAGATAAATTGCCAATACTGTCTGGAAGACTCACCAAGCTGGAACAAAATATTAAATCCAACTTATTTAGAGAAGATAAATTTCCAACAGTGTCTGGAAGGCTCACTAACCTGGAACAATATCCTAAATCCAACTTATTTAGAGAAGATAAATTTCCAACAGTGTCTGGAAGGCTCACTAACCTGGAACAATGTCCTAAATCCAACTTATTTAAAGAAGATAAATTACCAACACTCTCTGAAAGGCTCACCAAACTGTGACAAGTATTTAAACTCAGCTTTTCCAAAGCAAGTAGGTTGCCAATCGTTTCAGGCAGGCTATCAAACCCACTGCAAAGCTGGAATGTTAAAGAACGCAAAGATTGAATTTGGGAAAGGGTGGTGGTGAGATTAACTAATGTAGCACGTTTTATATACATATATTTCAATGAAGGTATGATGCCCGAAAACTGCAAAACAATTCCATTGTTTCAAATTAGCAACATCCCGAGAAAAATATAAATAAATCAAAGGACTTTTTTTTTTTCCAGAAAAAAAAATAAAAACGTAGGCAGAGATCGCAGAGTTTGCCTCATAAAATTTGGATTCTACGTCGGACTTGCAAATGAATACTGCTAATCTCGGATGTTTACTGACATCCATCAATGAGTAGTTATTGATGCCAAGATCGAGCAACCTTAGATTTTCAAAGGCTCCTTTGCATTCTCCATTTACTATTCTTATTCTTCTCAAGTTCAAAACTCTTAAATGTCTCTTCATTAAGTTGAGGTGACGTGCTTCCAGCTTGAATGATTCTTCAAAAGTGGTTTCTTCAGGCTGTGCATAAATACTAATTTTCTTATCTTCTGCGAGAATAATCCCCTTCGTTTTCTTTATTCTCTGCAAAAATGTTTGTAGCTCAAAAGTACATTCAAATATAAAGCACTAATTGATTTTTTAAATCTTTCCTAAAACTAGTTACGTGAAGATATATACAAAATTTGGATTGGTGAGTTATCTATGTTATCAGAAACTAGAGATGGAAAACGTAATGGCAAGTGACGAGAAACGGAGAATTTCAAAGTTGCCTATAAGAAACTGATCTATATATATATAGAAGTTTATAAAATATAAATAATAACTATTATAACATGATAAGATAGGAAAAAAGAAAATACACCGACCATTCATTAAACTAGGCATAAAACACTCTAAAACACTGAGATCGTGGCAGTTAAGTAGAAGAAATGGAAATGCAAGGAACTGAATCGAAGCATAGTCCTTGACTGTTTTCCAAGGTCACAAGAGTTAACCCACACTTGCACTTCTGAAACGGAGGCTACCCGACACGTTTCTGATAACACAGTGAGTTATAGACAAAATCTAGAAATTTAGTAACAGCGAGACAGAAAATGTAATTTATATCTTGGAGAACATCAGCGAGAGATTCTAGGTCGGTGATTCTCTCCCCATCTGCGGACAGCATTTTCCCTCGTGCTTTCACTATATCATGAACCTTCACCCTGCCTTCATTCGTGACATTTACAAGTGCAGCCCTTTCAAGATCTTGAAACTCTGGTTCGCCAACGCTATAGGCCACCTTCCGTCGCCTCCAATTACAAAAGAAGAACACAATGTCAAGAAATGCCTCTTTACGCGAGGCTTCCAAGCGATTATATACAAAGTCCACCATACGCTCGCTTAATTCGCCCTCCTCTCCTTGCAGCAGCCATGACTTTAGATTTTCAACTACGTCTCTACAAGCTTGCACGCTCTGAGTATGTTCGCATAGTCTCGCTCCAGCCATTTTTAGAACCAAAGGAATTCCTTGGCATATTTGGAGGAGGCCATCAATATCTATGGTGGGATCAAATCTTGCTTGGTCACTGCCTAATGCCAACTTACACAAGAGTTTTTGAGCCTCTTCTTCTGGAAGAAAAGCTACCTGATAAGAACAACGTTCAATTCTTTCCTGTACAATTATACGAGTCTCATTCAGATTTCTAGTCGTTAGAAGAATCCTGCTCTGTACTGGAAGGGATGCCAGGTCAGCTATAGGCAAAAGTTTTTCCAGGTCACTTTGCTTCAGTGCATTGTCCAACAAAAATGAAGAGAGGTTGAGAGGAGTGTTTTTTAAAATCTTTGGACAACTCGTCCCGACCTTCATTTAAACTCCTTAACTGAATATTACGGCCATAAAGGTCTCCTAAAATTTGTTGCTGCAGCAACTTAAGATTAACCTCTGAACAATTCTGTTCTATATCGATTCTGCAATGTTTGTAGTTTTGGAGGTCGAGTTTATTGAAAACTGCAGTGGCTAATGTAGTCTTTCCTATCCCACCTTGTCCATAAATAACCACCACTTTAACTGATTTACTTTTCATGTCTAGAAGCTCAGTCACACGATTTATGGCTTCCTCGATGCCAACTACACACCCAATATAAATTTATTAGAAATCATGTCTAAATGAAAAATTGTAGAATAATTACACATCTACATAATTTATTTTAAAAATACAAAATAGATCATATGTATTATTTATTTATTTTAAATATATATGCAAATACAATTTTAAATTGTTTTTCCAAGATTTTTATAATCTTACTTTGAAACTTTATAATATTCTATAATATTATGAGACAGTATAAGTTAATTAAATTTATTCAATATTATATTTTTTATTTGTAAGAAAATTCACTTAAGATTGTTTGTTGTTAAACTAATAAAATATTTTAAATTTAAATTTAAATAAATTTCTTAGAAATTATATCAATTGTATTTTGGTCATTGAGGTATTATAGTAGATATACATATTATTACATGGAATGGATATTATTTTATATATTTATGATAAATTATTCTATTGAATTTTAGGTTGTGTATTTAATTTTTTTGGTTACATAATCAAACTATCAATTTGTGTAATTAACTTCAACATGTTACCTAAAATATCTTATATATTGATATGTTTTGGTATGGTTATTTAGAAAGAAATGACAATTGTGAACTAATAAATTGATAAATGACATTTAGCAGTAATTTGTAGTAATTTTTTAACCAAGAAATATTTTATATGGTTCAAAATTAGTGATTCCCACAAAGATTCACAATGTATACCTATGACATACTAATTTTTTCATAGGATACTAAACAATACATCTATTTCCATTTTTACCTCCCAATATTTTATTATTCATGCCTCTCCCAATAGCATTTCCAAATTTAAAACACCCCTTACTTAACCACATATTCAAACTACCCATATTTTGAAGATATTTTTTTACTATTTTTTATTTATATACCTTTTGTATTAAAATTTGTATACACAATTTTTTACCATATATTTTAACTATGTATTTTGATCATTTTCACAAATTTATTATCTTGAACTATTTATGAATACTAAATTCAATTTTTGTCACGGGCCAAAACTCTAAAATTGAAATAATGTATCAATATTATAAATGACAATGAAATGGGTATAATTTTACATCTCTCTCTAGCCATAGTTAAATGTGAAAATTTACAACTCTCCAATTACCAAGTTATAGCATAACACAAAACTCAAAACTCTAACTATTGCCTACAAAAGAAATAAATTGTTTACATATAATCTTTATCCAAGTGTATGCAAATAGTTTTGGAACAAACATTGCTACAAGTCTCTAAATAAGATAATTCATATAGAGCTACAAATATAATGAATGTTGCAAGTAACTAGTCTAATTGTTATTTGTAACATCAATGGCTAGGCCACAAGTAAAACATTTTTTCTCCCTTGTATATTTTTCTATTATGCACCCAAACATAAATAATTAAGTTTTTTAGGGTTTATGTTCCACCCTCCCTTTCACCATCCTTGTAGACCACCCCAATATCTAACTTGGTACATCCTTGTTTCTTTGCCCCTTTGAATCCTTGATAGCAAGAGTTATAATCTTTATAATTGTGAAAGATAATTAAATCTCTAAGTTATGAATGGATATGATATGGTACCAATTAGTTACTGAATCTCTTCGAGTGAGTGGTCATGTAATATGTCAGACCTCATGTCATCTTTATAAATCTTACGTAAACGAGCCATGTCATAATATGCATGGTAAGAGAAGAGGGAGAGGATCATCTAGTAAGGTATGCTAGACCATCAATTTTGAGTGTACCATTTGACTAAGTTTACTAAAAAATGTGTAGTTGAGTAGTATGGGATGCATGTACCATCTATTCGGAAGGTACTATATATTTTTAGATATTTGATGTATGTTGTTATTAGTTATTGTACTTGATGACTTTTGGATGGATATGAAGTACTATTTTTATGCTAGATTATTTTTATAGCATTAAAAGAACTACTCTTTTGGAAAATGTCTTAGTAGGAAGACTAAAAGGATCAATATGGACTCTCTAGGAATTTTGAATGTGAAATTTGTGAATAATTTAGTAATAATGATGTTTTTTAGTTTGTTGATGTAATTGTTACTTTCTAATCTTGAATATATTTATGAATCAAAGACATGTTGGAGTTGAAATTGATTATGAGAAAAGACATTATGCATCTACTAATTTTGAGTATGGTAATTGTGAATAGTATGGTTATGATGGTATTTCTCAATTTCTTGTTGTAATTATTACTTCCTCATATTGACTATATGTAATGACATGTTAATAAAAATAATGATGTGCATGGTAATTAATATTGAGCATGTAAAAAAACAACATACATTTCATTTACACTTATGAAACAAAACAATATGGGTGCCCTATTTACAATTTAAAAAAAATAATGATCATTAAAGTATAAGAGATTAAAATTTAATAATATATTTATACTATTTTTTAGTGCAATCTAATACATATATCAAAAAAAATAAAAAAATTATTATGAATCATTAAAAATATGCTAATTTTAAAAAACCATAATATCTAATATAATGTAGAATAATTAAATACCAAATATTTAATTTTATTCTATTGAGGGACAATTGTAGATCAAAAAGTGAGCCCAACCATGTTTGAATGTGACAAAACTTGGACATCCTAAATCAAAACACAAAGAAATTGAAAGAAACGAATTTGGATTGTTGACTTGTATAAGAATTCAAGGGCAGTTCTTCACCACTGAGATCACATCAATCAAGGAACTTTTGTTCTGCAACAAACTAACTTCAAGATTTTACTTTTTTTTCTTTTCTTCTTCTTATTATATTTGCTTTTTTCTTTTATAGATGTAGTAGCATAAACAAAGGCCCAAATAAAAGAGAAATTAGTACCTGCTTGAGGAGATCTTCCTTGGGAGGGAGGTAACACAACTGGAATCCTATTCAAAACAACCGTTATCGCTTCCAATGTGAGTTCTGCGTACTCATGCCCCAGTTGTGCTTGCAATCTCCGCAAATCTTCAGCCTCAACCGGAGCAGCAAAAAATCTATTTGGCCATCAAAAGCAAATAAAGATTCATCATTATACAAGAGTTCAAATACGAACATCACATGACAAAGAAAGAATCACATTGCATGAATTGGATTTACTTGGAAAGTGCATGAGATTTCATTTGCGATATGCACAGGAGGGATCCTTCTACAATGAATTGCAGGACCCGATTCAGCTTTGCTTGATCATCCAAATGATGATCCAACTGCTTGATGTATTTTGCAAGGTTACACATGTATCTCAGGAGCTCTATACATTCGTTTCTGTTGGAAGAAACTTGCTCAATCCGCTCCAACACAAAAGCTACAACTGAAAGCGCTACTCCTACCCACTTAATCTGCGCTGCTTGATTTGTTACATCAATCACCAATTTTCGTGTTTCACGGTTAAGCTTTGGCTTAATATCCCTCTGCAGGCAAAAACATTGAAACATAGTTTTAGAATTGTAAGTTCTTTGCACGTCAATACTTTTTTCTTCCTAGTAATACTTGAAATGCGTGGATCGAGAAGTTTTATGATAAGGAAATGAAATACATCAATTAAGATCTTTTAAAAAGAAAATTGGTTGAATACCTTGCATATATGTGTGCTAGATCGCTTGAATATATTCTCCAGTAAACCACCACCAGAATTGATAGAAGAAGCCACCCGATTCGTCTTGGCAAGACTGGCAATTGAATTAATGCTTCCCTGCTCAATGGTATTTAAGAGCTGATCAATGTAAGAAATCAATTCATCAATGTGGCTCATCTCTTTCACTGTTTCCAGTTTATTGATAACATCTTCATAATCTATTTGGGAAGGAGAGCATGAACAGCAGCAGGAAGTGTTGCCCATATTTCTATTAGTGAGCTTATGAAAGAGGGAAGCGGGGTAATGAAATTGAACAAGATAGGAATGAAAACAGATTGCTCAGAATGTGTAGAGATGAGTTTGCTCCCGAGATTGACAGCCTTTTATAATGACTATTGATTTGGAATATGAAAATGGGGACAGTCAAAAAGAAAAAGATGGGAATTCATTATGAAAAATGGTACAGTCAAAAAGAAAAAGATGGGAATACATTTCTTTTACTTGCGCTAGCTGTAAAGGAAGGCACAAGAGCATAGATTTCTACAACTAAAGTAAAAGCAACTACAGTCTCTTGCACTTTCACTATTGCTTGTGGGATCGTGGAAGATAAGCGTGTATTTTCAGGCGTTATATTTGAGTTCCAGGCCATTTATTTATGGCCCCGCATGGAATAGCTTTTATAAAAGTCAGGTACGCTTGAAGACATTGAGAATAATTAAACCATGTTGTAAAGCACGATGGGCATCTTTAGTTAAATCATGTTGTAAAGCATGATGGGCATCTTTAGTTTATCTTTTACGAGAATAAATCTTTACGTAACGGTGAAAACTGCTGGGTTCTTCTCCCTTTTTCTTTTTTAAGAACATACTTAAATTTATTCGTTTTAAATGTATAGCATTTTGAGCATCTTTAGTTACTTTATTTTTTATGAGAATAGATCTTTACGTAATGGTGAAAACTGCCAGCTTTCTTTTCTTTTTTTAAATAGACATTTTAATATAATTCTTTATTTTTATTTAAACATATTTTAAAAAATTAGATTTGATTTTTGGATTATTTATTTTTTTAAACATATTTTAAAAAATTAGATTTGATTTTTGGATTATTTATTTTCTATCGAGTCAAATTTATAATTGATCTAGATTCCTTCTACACTTATGGAAATGACATCTTAATTCTAAAATGGATCAAGTTGTTTTCCTTTTAAGTGACTGTTGTGAGTGAACATGAGGGCTAGAATAGTTAAGCTCCATGCTAAGGTGACATGTATTTAAAGACAAGCCCTAATTCATTTAAACATCTAGCAAATACATAGATTGAACACTTCCTAGCACACGTCATAGATCCTTAAAAGAACCATATCATAATATCAAATTAGCATCCTAGGGCATTATGCACAACTACTTGGTATCCTTGATCTTGTTTAGAATTTGTTGACTTGACATCCTTACTAAGGTTTGACACAATGGATTCATATCCTTGTCATATGTTGTGAAGCCTAAATCATATTATTAAATATGAAAATAAGAATATATCAATAAAAAACCCCATTCAATAACAAAATGACCACATCAATGCGAAACATGTGTACAAAACATAAAAGTAAATCAAATTAAACTATATTTCCTCCTCAAACGTGTATAACCTTACTCCATTATATGTGATGAAATGCTATAAATGATAGTACGTGGATTGCTCTTAGCTTAGCATAGCTTTGATTTGCAAAATGGATGCAAAAATGGCTTCATTTCTCAAAATTTGTGAAGTTGAATGGCTCAATGATGATTGTCTTATAGCTTTAATAGATACCTAATCGATGGTGTAGGACGCTTTAGAAGATCGATGGATGAGATGGAGTGAGAGTGAGAGTGAATTGATGTTTTTTTTCAATCAACTCACTAAATTAGGAAATATAAGAATATAAATTTATTTAATTCCAAGTGCATGAGATAAAGATATATTTAGGAATTAAATAATTTAAAGATTAAAAAAATTAAAAATTAAAAAAATTAAATAATTTATTTAATTTTAGAGGAAATCTTAGCTAATTAATTTAATTATGGTGGATGAAGAGAATGCATGAATTTAATCAAATAATTATGAATATTTGATTAATGTGAATAGAAGAAATTAAGCATTTAATTAGATAATTAAAATTATTTAATTTGTGTGGATAAGAAAAATTGAAAGAATAATTAAATAATTAAAAAATATTTAATTAAAGTGGATAAGAGGAATGATAAATTAATTAAATAATTAGAATTAATTAATTATTATTGATGATAAAAATGATGATTTAATTAAATAATTAAAAATTATTTAATTAATGAAGACAATACATTAGCTTAATTAAAGGAAGAGTGGTGGTGAATACGAAGAAATATGTTAGTCATTTTTAGGTGTCTACAATTTTCCCCTCTTTGAGACAATGTGTCCATTGCATTGTTTCAAAGACATGTTGCTAGTATGAAATTTTTATGTGATGGTGTGCCCTAGCATGCCTTAGTGGACCGAGGAATGGTGGTAGGTTGGTAGGTTGTCCTCTCGAGAGATCAAAATAAAAAAATTGGGTCAAGCTCACAATAGGTAAATAAAGTATGTTTAGTGGAATAAAAGTCAAAAAATAAGATTGGATGGCTAAAGACATGATTGGAAGGATAGGGACAAAGAAAATAATTTGGAGCAAGGATAGGGGTGATGAGTTAGTGTTTGGTTGGCTATATAGGAATAAGAGGTTCATTTTCAAGTCATTTTTACTCTCATAGTTATATATATTGTCAAAGCCTCCAA
>VDFB02151964.1:0-12374 GCA_007258455.2 Sequoia sempervirens | reverse complement strand
CAAATAAACATTGTATTGTACTATTACAATAAAAATGGATCACCTTGTCTAGATAAGACATGAAATGTATTTGAAACATTGAACTTTGTATTGTTCTTTATATCAATATGATGCTTCCTAAGGAAGATGTAAATTATTATTGTATTATTTCTCTTGACAAAAGAAAAATGTTTCCTGTGATATTAGTAGATTTTCTCTTTTATCTAAATTTATTTAAACGAAAATAAAATTGTGCAAGTTATGCATTCAACAAAATATATTTTATGGTGATTTGATCAATGGACAAGGTGGGTTCATTACAAAATTTGCATTGGTACTCCTATAGTGATTGATGATAATATCTTTGGATCCTCCAACACAGCCCAAAATACTAACACCCAAGGATTTTGATTCTCTGCAAGGATGATCTTCATCTCCTTCCACTACTTTACAAGGTCCTCTCCTCACACTTCTATTTATACTTGTACTATTTTGGGATTACTCTTTTTAGGTTAACCCCCCCATGTGTCTTTATTTGTGCTTTCCTACTTTTCTTGCTTTATTGTATTTGCTTCAAGTCTCGGGCTCTTTTTCTCCCTGGTTCTTTGCTATTGTATTTGTACCTGCTGTACATTCCAGTCCCTTTTGACCCATTCTTGGTCCTTTGTGGACATTACTAAAATTTCTTTCTCTCTGTCTGCACACAAATGCACACACACAGGCAAACAAGCACACTTGATTCTTTTGTTTCTTTGAACAAAGACAACTCTGCTAATTTCAGGGATTCTATACATCAATCATCTATCTTATTCCTGTTAGTCATGCTTGTAGGTTTAATTGTGTGCATTGAACTCCTTTTAATGTTTTCCACTTTAAGTTCCTAACTATTGGAATGCCAATTTCAAAATGCTTAATCTTGCCTTCATTGCATTAAAAAGCATACTTCATTTTGTATTGAGGAATATACATTTGAAAAAGGCAAGAACACCAAAGGTGAAACTTTCTTTTAATTGTGGAAAAGACAATTACCTCTTGTAAAGGGCCAAGAGACAGATTCTTTTCCTCCCCGTAGAGTAGTGCAGAATCACATAACTTTATTGCTTCATGTAGTTCTTTGAGATGACCCCATTTTGGCTCTCTCAGCAATCCTGCACAAATGCATTTAACTTTTTATCATTGAATACCAAAAGAAAACAGTATGGAAAATGATTCAAATGTCTCATGAGCATCATTATCCTTCTTTTTGTGTCCATACTATCACCCACAGTCCTGATTAATCTTGTGAATAAATAGACATCAAGAACAAAACTACAGACATACCAAATTCATCTATAGGAGCATCATAATCATAACTTGTTGTAATGAATGGCCCTCCGGCTGTACGTGCAAAATTGGTTCCTCCATGATACTGCTCAAGTAAAGAATAAGCCCATGCACAGTAAAGTTTAAGCCTAACCACAGTAAATCTAATATGACTGTGCACAGAAAAATTTAAACTTGTCCATGGTAAATCCAGGTCCATTATTTGAATTTAAAAATATTAAGGTCTCTTTCTATGTATTAAAAACAAGCATACCATATAATAATTTTGGTAGGTTCCCCCCTTCTGAAAAAATCGGGCTACAGCAAATGCAATATCCTCAGGTGGCCTGTGAGGATTACGACTCCCAAAAGTTTTGAACCTGAAAATGTAAAATTATAAATAGTTATACTTCCTATTTATAAATGTAATGGATGATTTACATTAGAAGATTTGGTTGGCCCGTGCCTTCAATGGATTTTTAGTCTAGTGACTACCAGCTCTATTGTTCCTCATTAATTTTTATTCATGGATTAGCTCAATCGGTCCATGATTTCACCCATTTAAAACTTCTTAAATGCAAATAAATTGCTTTTTTTATAAAGTTAGTTTTCCTTGTTACTCATTTCTTTTTTCGAACACTCATAGCAAGGTTTAATATTTAAGCTAGGGCCTTAAAAACTTGTTTTAATAAATACTTCAGCTAATTTTCTCAATTATAAGCCATTTTTTCAATCTTTAATTGCATAGCCTTTGGCTGTTGCAAAATGACTCGGACCTTGATAATGAATGATGTTGCTAAGTCAATGAGAAAACTACTGAAATTCAATATTTGCTGAATTTGATGTTTGCTACAGCTATATACTAAAATCTACATCCCTATTGCCAATTCCAATATGATTCTTATATGTCTATTACAGAAAATATATATACACAATCTTATGCTCTGATACATGCTCCAACATAAAAAATAGCATTCACTACAGCTGAAATTGATTACACTCGTAGTCAAAATACATGCCAAAACAGTATCTGATACCATTATGTACAACAATTATTCATCTTCTTACAGTATTAGAATGCCCAGTAACTTTACCATTAATGCATAGCAAGGAAAAATGAAAGGGAATGTTCGTGCAACACAACGAAGCCATTCCCATGAGAAAACACAAATATTTAGTCTAAAGAAACCAGATACAAAAAAAAATTCAGCAAAAAACTATACTTTACTTGCCAGTAGAAATACAAAGAAGCGCTGTCAGATCACAGAAGCTATCTACAACTCCCAACTATGGAAAGAGTTACAAGCTCTTCATCTCTTCCAATGGATGATGTTTTTCTTTTCAACTCACATCTCCCTGACCCTCATTTCAAGCATATTCGATTGGTTTGATGTGCCTTACAAGATTGCTTGGCTCTCAGGCTTGTTTGACAACTCATACCTTGTTCCACATCCCAAGAAAGACAAAAGGAATGTAGCAAGGCCTGCAAATGCTACAGTAAAGTTTTGGAGGATTAAATGGGCAAAATTTGGGCAATTTTTTGTGCGTGAAATATCGTCGTTCTTTTTCGCTTTAAATAACAGATTACAACATTCAAGCAAGTGCACCCGTTAAGGTTAGATGGATAAACCGAAACGTGCAAGAAAGTAAACTCAAGATACAGAAGGGAACTCAACGTCAAGTATGTGCTACCCAATCCAAGGCGGAGTGAGGGGCGACCATATGACGGAGTGATTACAGAAGCAAAGCTTGAAAGGAACTACTGAATAATGAAACTACTCAACACCCAGAATGTGCTTGCTCACCCAGAATGGGAAGTAGCTACCATAGGGCGGAGTTATACTATTTCAACAATACTGAAAGCAACTTTGAAGGAAATGCTGAATACGGAAAACTCTCGACACCCAGAATGTGCTTTCTAACCCAGAATGGGATAGTAGCGACCATAGGGCGGAGCTATCACTATTACAATGTCTATGAATGGAAATGAAATCAAAACCAGATTTGATGCAGTAATAAAGAACTGTCAGTACTACTGACAAATTACAAGAATGAGAAGTTTATGTCTGCCAACATCAATGTGATATCAAGGGATCATTATTACATCATAGAGAAACCACCTTCACTGTGCATAGTAATACCAATCAATAGCCTTCAAATGTTACACACCAGAAATACTGATTTCTGTCACAAATCTGCTTGTTAATTACATGAATCAGCAACCATAAGAAGTACTAAAATGCTCATATCTTCCCAAAATGACCTTCTATTGACTTGAGACCAAATGCAATCACTTTCAATGACCTAGGCGACCAGCTTAAGACTTAATAACTGTTCTAAATGCTTCTCTTTAATTTATTACAAATTCCAATGCAACATGAGAGGTACGGCTCAGCTGAAATGGTACGGCCTCCTCTTAAAAATTCAATTCTCAATAATAAAATCTGGAAATTTAGGAACTTAGACGCCTACCCTAAACAATGAGATTTATGAAATACCCAGAACCCCTTTTTTTGTATTTTTCAAGATATGAATTAAACTTGCAATCTGCTGTATCAAAATGCAACTTAGAAGAAACTTCTAACATGCAGAAAATCAGAAACTAAGGATTACAATGATGCCTATAAAGCACGAACTCAAATGCAACTCACAGTACAATAAATCACCGCTAGATGTTGTCTTGCAAACATGAAACGATGCCCAAACTAGGAGGTGTTCATCCCTCGAAGCAATCCAGAATCAATCCGGTAGCATAACGGTGTAGTTTTCCAAGATAACCCAAATGATCCACCAAGACTCCTCTTTATAACTTTCAATTGACTTTGCACAACCCTAAAATCAGCTTTTAGGTCAAACTCATCCTCTTCAAGTTTTGGCGTACTTTCTCCTTCAATACTTTAATAAATGATATTTTAATTAAAACACCATTCTTTGATAAATGCGCCCATCATACCCTGCTTTGACTTTGCAATAATTATAATATTCTTTTTAATGAGGGCGCCACCCTTAATGACCACTTTTAAACACAACGTTAAGTCATTAATTCTAGTGCCAAGGTCAACGTTGAAATATAATAATTAAAACGTGACTTTAATTGGAAAGACTTAACTTATTTCTCCGAGAATGCCCTGAAGCCAAA
This sequence comes from Sequoia sempervirens, assembly GCA_007258455.2. Lineage (NCBI taxonomy): Eukaryota > Viridiplantae > Streptophyta > Pinopsida > Cupressales > Cupressaceae > Sequoia > Sequoia sempervirens. The sequence goes on along the minus strand of VDFB02151964.1, from coordinate 7,954 downwards.
ACTGATGAAGTCAACTGATCACATCTGAAACCGGAAGTCAACCAACCTGAGCTCATCTGGAAGCTGCCAAAAATAGAATTTACTAAAAATAGTAAATTCCAAAAAGTACTCTGAATGCTGAGACGAACATACCACTGCGAAGCCCTCTGAAAACCCAGAAGGAATCCGCCATTAAAATTATCATCTCCGAACAATGACCTCCTCAAAATTAGGAAACCCTAATTTTAACTTCCGACTAGCCTCCGGGTTTCCAAGGAAAGGCTAACGGTCACAGAAACTGTCAGGCTTGAAAAGGGGACATTACAGTCCGCCCTCCCCAAGATTGCTTGTCCTCAAGCAATTGCAAACTAGGATGCTGCATTATCTCATCACTTTCCCAAGTTGCATCCTCCATCGGCAGGTTCTTCCACTTTACCAAACATTCTCTGATAGTCCGATTCCTCAAGGAACGTTCTCTGAAGTCAAGTATCGACTCGGGAACCAGAACCAACTGTCCTTCTTCGTCCAACGGTGGCAACTGAGAAGAAGCAACCACATTGTGTCCAAGTGCCTTCTTGAGGCGAGACACGTGGAAGACGTTATGCACTCTGCTATCTGAAGGTAGCTCCAACTCATAAGCAACAGCCCCAACCTTTCTGATGACCCTAACCGGCCCATAGAAGCGAGGTTTGAGCTTCTCAGCTCCACTCTTCTTGAGAGTTGACTGTCTGTAAGGTTGTAAACGGAGATAGACCATATCCCCAACCTCAAAAGAACGCTCAACACGCTTCTGATCAGCATACAACTTTTGCTGATTTTGTGCAACCTGCAAGTTATCCTTCAAGGATCTCATTATGTCCTGACTATGCTGCAACAAATCCTTGGCTAATGGTGCTTTGCTGTCACCAAATACCAAATCTGCAAAGCTGGGTGCTTCATATCCATAAAGTGCCAAGAAAGGAGACATTTTGATTGACATATGGAAGGTAGAGTTGTAGCAGTACTCGCCTATATGCAGCCACTTAACCCAAGCTTTCTGCTGTTCGGACACATAATTTCTCAAGTAGCCTTCCAACCACTTGTTCACCACTTCGCTGCCCATTGGTATAACCGCGGCTTGGAGTGAGCAATGACTACCTATTTTGAAAACTTCCCGCCAAAAGTAATTGTGGAACTCTATTTTCCGTCCCTATCATCACAATATTCTTTGGCAAACCATGGCTTTCCAAACACTTCTCGAACAAATCTGCAACTTTGAGCTTGCAGAAAAAAGTACCGGTAATTTAAAAAACATAGCAAACTTGCTAACTGGCCAACTAACACGATACAATCCTTCCCTGGACCTGGCAACCCAAATAGATGAAACTACTGAAGTTCTCCCATTTTTGATTAAATTGGGAAGCAGGGTTGCAGTAAACCGGCCGCAAATGTGTGCTCATTTTTATTTGCTTGACAAACAGGACATTCCTGAATGTAACGTTGAACCTCCCTCTTCAAACCTTTCCAAGAAAACCTTTCTCGGATCTGCCTATAGGTCTTGAAAAACCCTTGGTGACCAGCAACTGGAAATTCATGAAAATTCAGAAGAATCTTCTTCTTGAGCTTAGAATCAGCCACCAGAAAGATTCTTCCCTTATACTGAATCAATCCCTCAACCACCTGGTACTTTTCATCATGGAAAGTACCTTCCAGAATGCTGGTTGCAAACTGATTTTTTGCATAATCAGCCAGCAACATGTCTCTCCAGTCTGCAGTAAGCTCACACAATGAGCTAAGATGAGGCCTTCTGGATAGAGCATCGGCCACTACATTATTTTTTCCTTTGACGTATTCAATGTCAAAGTCGTAAGCTTGAAGCTTACTTACCCATTTCTGTTGCCTCTCATTTAAATCCTTCTGGTGCATAAAATGCTTGAGGCTATTGTGGTCTGTTTTAACCACGAACTTATTCCGCACCAAGTACTGTCGGAACTTGGCTAATGCATGCATAATGGCAAGCATTTCTTTGTCATAAATTGAATATGACCTTTCCACACCCCTTGATTTCCGGCTTTCAAACACAATAGGGTGTTTGTCTTGCATCAGGACAGCACCAACTCCTTCACCCGATGCATCACACTGCAGCTCGAATGGCTTAGAGAAATCAGGGATAGCCAAAACTGGGCACGAGCTCATGATCTCTTTAAATTTGTCAAAAACAACTTGAGCCTTTTCTGACCAAACAAAGGCTCCCTTTTTGGTGAGATCAGTAAGGGGAGCCGCATTCTGAGAATACCCCTTAACAAACCTCCGATAGAAACCACAAAGGCCCAAAAAGCCTTTCAACTGAGTCAAACTTTCTGGTGGTGGCCAATCAACCACTGCTTTGATCTTCTCCGGATCCACTTTTACTCCCTCAGCACTGATTATGTGGCCAAGGTATAATAATTCCTCCATTCCAAATTCACATTTGGAAGCTTTAGCAAACAGACTCTCAGACTCCATAATACTAAGCACTTCCTCCAAGTGCTTGAGGTGGATCCTCCCACGCCTTGTTAGTTTAGGATCGTATCGTCATCAAAAAATATCAAAGACAAACCTTCGTGAATCGATCAGAAGACACGGCTCATGCAAGACCGAAGGTTAAGTTTGTTGCTAGTCAACCCAAATGGCATGACTAAGAATTCAAAATGGCCATAGTGACATCTGAAAGCTGTTTTTTCCACATCTCACCCCCTCATTCGTATCTGATGGTAACCCGACCTCAGATCAATCTTCGAAAAGAACTTAGCCCCATGTAGCTCATCAATGAGCTCATCTATTCTGGGAATGGGGTATCTATTCTTGATGGTGCTTTTGTTCAAAGCACGATAGTCCACGCACATGCGCATGGTACCATCCTTCTTTTTCACAAGAACCACTGCAGATGCAAAGGGGCTCTTGCTTGGGCGTATGAAACCCATCTCCAAAAGTTCTCGGATATTCTTCTCGATCTCATCCTTTTGCCTCTTTGGATACCGATATGGAGTTGTGATCACCGGTTTAGCTCCTTCCTTGAGCTCTATGATGTGTTCTGAACCTCGATCAGGAGGAGGTCCAGGAGGTAAATCAGCAAACACTTTACTCTTTTTGGTGAGTAAAGACTGAATATCTGGAGGATGCTCTATTTTCGTTTCAGCTGGACTAGCTGGAAGAATCATGCACTCCGCAGCCCACTCCACTTGATCATGACGCATCAACTTCGCCATCCTCTTGAACGACACAATCCGAGGGCCACCATTTGACATTCCTCTCAACACCATCTTCTTTCCATCGGATTGAAACTTCAACTCCATAGTTTGCAGATTTAAAGAGATCTCTCCAAGAGATCGCAGCCATTGAATGCCAAGGACAGCATCCGTATCTCCAATATTGACCACATAGAAGTCATCCTTGACTTCGTAATTGCCCAATTGCATTGACATGTTCGAAATCCTCTTGGTGCATGAGATGTGAAACCCATCCGCAACCATAACTCTGAACCCTTCAAAGTCTTCTGTTTGCAATCCTTCCTTTGCCACCACAACTTCGTCTATGAAGTTATGTGTTGCACCAGTGTCAATCAAAGCAACAATACGTTGCCCTTTGATCATTCCCCGAACTTTAAAGGACTCATTCTTTTGGAAGCTCGAAAGCTGGGCCAATGTACCACCACTTTCTTTTTCACCTTCAGACTCTTCTGGAGTATTTTCTTCATCGCTGTCCTCAAAATCAACTTGCTGATCAGAAAAATCAGAATTGCTTTCATCAGCTGTATAGAACTCAATTTGATGAATTTTAGCACCCTTTGGGCACACATGATCTTGGGACCATTTTTCCCAACAACGGAAACATAGCCCCTTCCTTCGGAGTTCATTGATAGTCTCTGGATCCAATCTTGAGCCATGAGGTTTCTGTGGTTTAAACTCCTTATGATGAGGCTTCTGATGAAACTTTTTCCCTCTATCCCCTTTGTGAAAAGCTGGTTTGGAATGGAACTTTGCTTTGGGAGCAGCCCACTCCATGTTTCTAGCCTTTTTCATTGCTTCTTGTAGGGACGGTGGATCAAAAGCTTTGATCCAACCCTTGATTGGTTCCATCAATCCTTCAGTGAATAGGATTACTAATCTTCTCTCTGTGATTCCAGTGACCATAACTGAAAGTCTTTGAAACTCAGCTATGTAGGCATCCACAGTGCCATATTGTCTCAATTGTGCCAACTCCCTAAAGTGCACTTCTGGGTCCTTCTTCTCGAACCTTTCAATGAATCTATTGGAGAATTCATCGTATCTAGTGATAGACCCATGACCTAAGGTGACTAGGCCATGGTACCACCATTCATGCGCCACCCCATCTAGGTGTAGCGTAGCGAAGCTAATCGCTTCTTCTTCAGCCATTGGCCTAAGTGCCAAATAGTTGTCTAGTTTTTGTAACCAGGCTCGAGCAGAATTATTATCGCTTCCATCAAAATGGGCAAGCGTAACCTTGTTGAGAGCTTGATTCCAATCTCCTTGTGCTGGGGTTCTTCTTTGATCATAGTTTCTCCCCTGGCCTCTATCCTTCCTTCTATACTCCATGTAATCATTGAAGGACATGTCAAGTTTTACTTCATCAGGAAGGGTGTCATACTCTGTTCTGCCTATCCTCACCCTCTCCAAGGATGAAACATTTTCTTCAGGGTCAGGCTGTGGGATTGTTGGTGTCAAAAACGTGGGTTTGAATGGTCTAGCAGAAATGTAAGTGTTGCTCACTGCAGGTTGGGCAACATGACCATTGTGCGGGTTGGAAGCACTGTGCTCCCCGGTATGCGCTGTGTTGTGTTGTGGAATATTGGGACCCAATCTCCCCAACAGGAGAGAAAACATATCCATCATGGCATCCATCTTCTTATCGAGTCCTTGACCCAAATTGGCTGAATTGTCTATACCCTTCCCACTGCCACCTCTGTTGCCAGAACTTCTTTCATTATCCCCCATTTCTGTTTCTTGTGAAGGCTCCTAATTAGCCCCTCAAAACCTCGAAGCCGCGGGTGACCTTCCTCGGGCTTCTGATGCAACTGTGGTTCCGAATCGCATCTCTTTGCATACTTTGCCAAATACCTCGCTTTCCGCCACTCATAGAAGGCTTTCGATTTCACAGATGGGCGATAATGTGGCTCATACCACCAAATATACCGAGCTAAATTTTCTTTCTTTTTCAAATTGTAGATTACAATATTACACGCAATGCACCCAAGTATAAGTTGTATGAGAAACCCAAACGCAGGAAGTAACTTAACTGTAATGGCACCGGCGATGGTATGTACTGGGTCGAGGATCTAAACCAAATTGCTTGGCGGCCGAAAGGGAACCCAACGCCGCATGTGCTACCTTAACCAAGGCTGAGTGCGAGGGGCTTACCTGGCGACTGAGTGAAATGCCAAAATAATGCTTGAAAGAAACAATGCTGGAAGAGGAAACTTCTCGACACCCAGAATGTGCTTGCTTATCCAGAATGGACAGTAGCGACCATAGGGCGGAGTTATCACTATTCTACTCTAAACTGAAGAGGAAAGATTATTACAAGAATGACAAAGCAATATCAAAACACTGGTCAGTACTACTGCCAGTTTACAAGATTATGACTGCCTGCAATGTCAAGATATTACATGCTTATCAAATGGAACATTCAGCAATGGATCTGCTACAATCTTAAGTAATTCACAAGGCCATTACAAATAGAAAATGCAGATTTCTGTATGCTGTTTCTGTCAGATCTGTACTTTAACAAGAATAACCAGCAACTTACAAAACCAAGGTAATGTTCATAACTTGCTCAAGAATCAACCGATTAGCACGAAACCTAATGCAAAATGCTCTAATAAGGATGGCGACCAAACTAAGACTCTGAAACAGATCCAAGATGTCACTAATAATTAATGCACAGTTCCCAATGCAAGCAAATGGTACGGCCCTGCTGAAAGAATCGATCTTCCTTTAAAAATTGAATACTCCTAAAATTCTAAGATCTGGAAGACATGGACGCCTAGGACAAACTTGTCTAATAATGCAATACCCAGAATGATATTTTTTGTCTTTTTTGAGATATGAATAAAACTTCGAATCTGCTGTATATAATAATGCAATAAGCTGAAACATGAATATGCCAATCTAACTAAGTTTACAATAATCTGAACATACAATGAATGAACTAAAGATGCACTCACACGTAAACTGAAATTCACCACTAGATGTTGTTTCTCAAACACGAAGTGATGCCCAATGGTTAGGAGGTCTTCATCCCTCGAAGTGATCCAGATTCAATCCGGCAGCATAACGGTGTATTTTCCAAGATGACCAAAATGATGCGCAAGACTCCATTTTATAATCTTCGCTTGACTTCACGAAACCCTAGAATCTGATTTTAGGTCAAAATCCCCTCTCCTCAATGTTGGGCGTACTTTTGCCTTCAAGCTCTTGATTTAATATTTCATTTAAATATTCAACTTTGAAATATGCGCCTATCATAATCTTGCTTTGACTTAGGAAATATTAAAATATTCTTTTAATGAGGGCGCCACCCTCAATGACCACCTTTTTAAAACAACATCAAGTCATTAAGTCTAAGCCAAGGGTCAACATTAAAATATAACATTTTAACGTGACTTTTTAATTTAAATGACTTAACTCATTTCTCTGAAAATGCCCTGAAGCCAAAACTGATGAAGTCAACTGATCAATCTGAAACCGGAAGTCAACCAACCTGAGCTCATCTGGAAACTGCCAAAAATAGAATTTACTAAAAATAGTAAATTCTAGAAAGTACTCTGAATGCTGAGACGAGCATATCACTGCGAAGCCCTCTGAAAACCCGTGTATGAACTACCATTAAAAACTACCACCCGAAAGTAATCTCTCAAAATTAGAAACCCTTAATTCCTTAACTCTCCGACTAGCCTCCTGGGTTCCTCCTAAGGAAAGGCTAACGGTCAATGAAGTGTCGTGTTTGGAAAAGGGGACATTACACCGCCCTCCCCAAGATTGCTTGTCCTCAAGCAATTGCAAACTAGGGTGTTGCAATATCTCATCACTTTCCCACGTTGCATCCTCCATAGGCAGGTTCTTCCACTTCACCAAACATTCTCTGATAGTTCTATTCCTCAAGGAACGTTCTCTGACATCAAGTATCTCCTCGGGAACCAGAACCAACTGTCCTTCTTCGTCCAATGGTGGCAACTGTGAAGAAGCAACCACATTGTGTCCAAGTGCCTTCTTGAGGCGAGACACGTGGAAGACGTTATGCACTTTGCTATCTGAAGGTAGCTCTAATTCATAAGCTACAGCCCCAACCTTTCTGATGACCCTAAACGGCCCATAGAAGCGAGGTTTGAGCTTCTCAGCTCCACTCTTCTTGAGAGTTGACTGTCTGTAAGGTTGTAAACGGAGATAGACCATATCCCCAACCTCAAAAGAACGCTCTACACGCTTCTGATCAGCATACAACTTCTTCTGATTTTGTGCAATCTGCAAATTATCCTTCAAGGATCTCATTATGTCCTGACTATGCTGCAACAAATCCTTGGCTAATGGTGCTTTGCTGTCACCAAACACCAAATCTGCAAAGCTGGGTGCTTCATACCCATAAAGTGCCAAGAAAGGAGACATTTTGATTGACATATGGAAGGTAGAGTTGTAGCAGTACTCGCCTATATGCAGCCATTTAACCCAAGCTTTCTGCTGTTCGGACACATAATTTCTCAAGTAGCCTTCCAACCACTTGTTCACCACTTCTGTTTGCCCATCAGTTTGAGGGTGATAACTCGTGCTTGGAGTGAGCACAGTACCACTCATTCTGAAAACTTCCTGCCAAAAAGTACTTAGGAACTTGCTGTCCCTATCACTTACAATATTCTTTGGCAACCCATGAAGCCTAAAAAAAAAAAAAAAAAACAAATCTGCAACTTGAGCTGCAGAAAAAGTGCTGGTAATGGCAAAGAAAT
>VDFB02151963.1:0-22295 GCA_007258455.2 Sequoia sempervirens | reverse complement strand
TGTATACACGTGTTATCCCCGTGATACCTCATAACCTCATTTCGTAAAAGATTCAAATGCTCACGAAGCTCTATTCATTCAACCCCTAATGCCTTTTTTTAATCCAAAAGCTGACTAGACGCATATTTAACTCAAATTCACAAAAATCTTGCATCCAATTTTTATGTCATGGCTTCCTTGGATAACTAAATTTTGAAATATTTGCTATTGACACAACGGAATTCAATGGTTTGATTTCATGATTAATATTCGTATTAATATTTTGGTGAATTTTTTAAGTGTAACATCAAATTTTTTTTAGTTGTATTTGTCGGTTTGATTATATTGAGGGACAATTAAAGGTGAAAAATTGATAAAATATTGTAAAAAATTATAGTAATTTCCTCCATTTAAATCAAAATTCTTCTAACTGGTGATAGAAATTTGAATTAAACAATTTATGTATTTGATTTTTTACTATAGTGATTTTTGTATGAATACACAAGTCTACATAGAGTGTTGATTCATACTTGCACTCTTAATTCCCCTTGCAGATCACAACTCTATTATTGATTGGATAGGCATTGATCATAGTGGTTAAGGATCAAATATATATTTTTTATTAAATATCTCTTTTTACTTAGTAGTGTAGGAATAGATTAGGTCCTAGTCTTAGTAGATAGTTACATTAGTGGATATTTGAAGTTGCACATGTGTATGTAAAGCATAAGGGGGATTAAACTTAAAGGGATTTATATTCTTATCATTTGTTGCATGTATTCTTAATTTGGAGTCTTATAGAACATTTTATAGCATCTATTATGTTATGAACTTAGTGAGAAATCTTGGAGGTTTATCATGAGTAGGTATGATTGTTGATGGCCTAATCATGTTTTGATATTTCTATTTAGTTTTTTTGTATATGACCTCTTGTAGTGTAGGAAAAAGTATCCCCTTTTCACACTTAATTTGGGAAATAATGATAATAAAATGAGCTAAATGATGCCTTAATTTAGTTTTGTAATATGTTTTACATATTCACATTAAGTTTATGGCCTTATTAAATAAAATGGACTTAATTGTGCCTTATTTATGGTGTTGTAAGGTGTACCTTTACACTTCCAAACTTATCTAGGGATTTATTAATTAATTGAGGTTAATTGGCCTTAATTGGCTCCCTTAGTTCAAATCCAAGCATAATTAATTGCAATTTCTGAAGAGGAAAACCTGGCATTCATTAATGTCATAACATAACACTTAACATTAGAGAATGTGTGTCCTAGGTAAGTGACCTAGGACCCATTCGCCCAAGGGCGAGTGGGTCCTCACTTAGACATAGGACCCTAATTTAAATTATGTTTTTGGTAGTATTTCAATGATATCAAATGTATATTCACATGTCGGCTTGTGTTATTTGAATTTTCAAAATTAATGTTAACTTATGTATAAATAAGAGGTCATTTCACTAAGTTTCATCCTAGAATTTTCATGCAAGCATTCCTAAAGTGAAGTTGATGATCAAGAGAGAATTTCAAGAGCATTTTCAAGGCATTCAAGGGAAGATTTAGTGAAGAATTATTGCATCATTCAAGATATTATTATCATGTCAAAGTATTCTTGCATCATGCATGTTATTTGAGCTAATATGTTGATGTAGTGTTCAAGATCCATTCAAGCATTCAAAGGCATTGTTTCAAGTCAAGTTTCATGATCAAGATCCACATCCATTGAACCCATTTCATGCAAGTTGCAGATCTACATTCCAAGGTGTATTAAAATGTTTAGTGAGTTGTGACATAGGCTTATTCATTCATCATTATTTCATTACAGGGTTTAATTACCAAAATAGGTTTTGAACAAGGAAAAACCCAATTCACCAACAAAACATCTTTCCCTCTTGATTTGTGTTTGCAGATTTTAGGTTGAAGATCTCTTGGAGAGAAAAATTGCAAAGTTGTCAAAGTTGCATTTCTTGTCATCATTCTTTCAATTTCATGGAAACTGGCCTATAGGATTTATTTTTGACTTTTGACCATGAAAATTGGGGATCTGGGAGTGCAAACATAGAGGAAGAGAACCCAAAAGCCATTTTTACAGAGCCTTAGCTAGGACCCATTTTCCATAGGAAAAATGAGTCCTCAGTTTGCTTTGAAAATCATTTTCGGCGACTAGTACACATCACTTTCCCATTCTCAAATCTGCATTTTATTTTTTGGTTCCATTAGAATTGAGCTTAATCTATTAGATGCACTTTGTAGATTGCATTTTGGAGTTTTTTTTCTATTTTTAATCTTTCTCCCCAAAGTGTTGTTTGACCTAGACCCCGATCCTAACACAAAAAGGGAAATTGTAAGATTCCTCAAAGAATTCACTCACCTAAGAGTTGAAAGTGGATTTTAACTTGAGGGATCTCATTTCCTGAATGAAATAGAAGAACATGTGGGTTCATTACACTCATTTTTCCCTTTCCATTTATGGTAAGTTTGGTGAAAAATTGCAAATTTAGTATAAAACCCTATGTGTAGTGAACCCTACCTCATTTTTCTATGTTTCATATACAATCAAGAATAAGTCTCTCATTATCTTCATCATGTAGCCCTTTCTCATTAAATAGGAAGAAAAAATTCCTAACATCGTCATTCAAAATGTCATGGAATGAAGAAAGAAGATCCCATTGAGCCTAGGTGAGAGTGGAAATAACATTTGTAGATTTATGCTCCATGACCAATTTAAAGAAAAAAGAGTTATTTCCATCCCTCACATGTAGCTAATCTATCCAAGTTTTTTATTTCCAAAAATTATCTTCTTGATGTTCACATTTAGCTAATTCATCAGTGAGATTGGATTCAACCCTTAAGATATTCTTAGTCATTCCCTCCTCTTTAATATGAAAAGTTAATTTCTCCAAACAAGCTTGAAGGTGTTATATAATTTGAAAAATATTAGTGAAGGTGGTGATGATCCATTTCTTCGACCTATATTTCACAAATTGAATATGTTTAAAAAAATATTACATGGTTGTTTCATAACATGGCTTCCCCTCCATCCACTATTCTTCCACGAGCTTATACAACTCATTATCTTAAAGCCGCATAAGTTGAAACTTGGAAGGGGATTCTTTTTGTTATGAAAAAACCATGGAGAAGGAAAAAATAAGCCAATGGTCTAATCCTTTCCACCTTAGATTCTTGGAAAGAGAGGTTCATATGTCACCAAGCCAAAATTCAAATACAATGAACTTGTTAAGCCTTTCTAAAATAGAATCTACTCCACACCTTTGATTATTCCATGTAAAAACTCTATTTCTTAGCTTCACACCAACCAAATTGAAATTTAATATGTGATCCCTAAACAGAGCATAAGCTACACCCAACCACCCTAAACCCCCATGTTTTTCATCTAGACTAGAAATTGTATTAAAATCACTAGCTAGAGTTTAAGGAAATAAAAAATTCATAGATTGAACTCATCTAATATGAGAAGAAACAAATAACTTACCTGGAAGATCTATGTGAGCATACAAATTAGTGAGTAGAATAGAAGCCCCAAAGTCAAAGCATGAGGAAACCAATAAGAGTGAATCATTGTTGTACACCCCACCAAGACAAAGTAATGCTACGAGGATCCCAAAAACAAGCCTAACCTCCTGAAGAACCCTAGACACCAATACATTACATTGTCTTCCTCTCCAAATTTTTGCTACTATACAAGCCCTATACTTAATTAACAGCTTTGTTTTCTCAATGAACACAACATCAAGCTTTTTTTCTTAAATCAAAGCTTGAGTAGCCTTTTGTCAAGCGATGCTACCTAAGCCCTTTGTATTGCAAGAGATCACCATTATTTTGGGTGATTAGAAAAATGGGATTCAAGAGTCTTGATAACCCTACATTCCACCAAATATTCTCCTATCAACTTCACTTTTTAATGATTCTTCTTCTTTCCCACTTTGGGCACTTTTCCAATACCACTCTTCTTAATAAGTTTTTTATGAAGACCCAACACAATAGGATCTTTGTCCTTACCATCTTCTCTAGTATCAGGCTCCTACAAGGGATCTAAAAACCCTCCTCCCCATTTGACACTATTTGAACATTTTACATAGCACTAGAGTCAACAAATAAGGTATGAATCTCTAGAACTTCTTGCAACTCTTTGTTACCCCTTGAGATGGCATAATTATGAATCTACCTTTCTTGAAAGGACTCATGTAAAGCTAAAGAAGGATTTGGAGAAGATCTAATATCAAGGACTTGAATATGCATACCCCAACTAACCCTTTTAGTATCGTACTCCATAAGTATGAATCCTCAAAAGATTCTAACACAAAAATTCTATTGTAATAGAACCCTTCGACAACAATTTTATTTTGATGACTACCTTACTTTGACATAGAATGATTCTTCATAGGTATAAATCCATTTGTATCTGACACCTCAAAATGGATGGGGCTTTTATCTTTCACTTTGAGATTAGGAGTATGAAACTCTAAAGTGGGAGAGCAAGATTGGGGAATCAATTTTGTGCAATTCCTCTTAAGGTGATCATATTCATGATACTCATGAAAGAAAAAGTCAAAGCTTCATATAGTCAATATGGTGTATCCATTTCATGTTACCTAGCAAAATATTTGAAGAATTAGTGAGTGGGTATGTTCAAATTGACTTCCACACAAATGTGAGAAAAAGTAGCAATCTTTCTATTTGTGGTTCAAATGCCTATAGGGACCCAAGGGTTTCCTAATAATTACAAAAATCAATTCTAAGATGTCTATCCTCTATATTTATCCATTTAGAGTTGGGGGAAATAAACCCATACTAGGATCTTTTAAGGAATCTCCTCCACTAGGTCGAATACAACATGTTTTGGTTTAATGAATAAACCTGATTGATTATGGAAATAAGGGCCTCCTTCAAAATCTTTATTTTGATCAACCATTTGAGTAAACACCACAAAGAATTATTTGTTAGCTGCCAAAATGATTTCTAAATCACCTTTAGGATTTTAGTTCTTCCTTACCCAATTCTCCAAGAAGGGCATAAAAATACGTAGTCCCTCAAATTTATAAATAAGCACATGCTCCAATAAATACCAAGCATCTTCAACCAAGCAATCCATATTAATGACCAAAATAGGTCAATCTATAATTTTCTCCAAACACCCATTATATTCTAGGTGAACCCCTAAAAGAGAATTAATCGCGAGGAGTCGTGAGTTGCATATAGTAGAAAGTTGAAAACATTTTCATGATTTGAAGTAGAATAATCATTAATGTTGACCACATATCAAACCCCCACTAGCCACCATGATGATGGTCACCCACCACAGATCATTGATCAATAAACAAAAATAAAACCCTCACCAAAGATTACCAAGGAGTGAAAGACCCCACACTCATTGCATGATCTAAACCCTATTTGTAGCCACAAGAATAAAAAAATGCATGTCATAGCCATCCAAAACCCTTATTTATTGATCCACACCCACATAGGCTTGATAAGGAAACATGCATTGTAGCCTTAAGCCACTCATGCCCCTACTAGGCATCCATGTAAACCCATAACTCTACCAAGTATCATCGTTCATTCATTCTATATTTGAATCTCTCATGGTAATTAAATTATGTACTATTATAATATTGAATAAATAAATTTGGTTGGTTAGTTACCTTAGGATGTAGTATCATAGTGATAAACTAATTCCCTAAACCTAAATTTCATATAAATACTTTAAAGTGTGAGGAATATGTGAAAATAAAAAAATAACCATCAATGATGTAAAATTCAACGTTCCTTAGTACAACTTATCCAAAATCCTTAAAATTAAGTTTCAATACATGTTTCTAGATAAAATTCATAAATTGTAAGTTATTTAAAAAAATCAACTTTAATAATAGTTCATTTGATGATTTTCTTAAAATATTATTAATAAATTATTTATTTTTAATTATGTTTGACTCAAATTTTCTTTCATAAAATAAATTGTTTATTTAATAAGTAAATATATTTAATCTAAGACTTTATTTTTTTTAATCACAATTTCAACTTGGTAAATGTAAATGATAAAAGTGTATATATATTATCTTTTTATTCCTTGTTTTACACCTACTTTTAATGTCATTGTAAATGGTGATCATAATACTATTTTTTATTTGGTACATTGCTAGACTTTAATCCTTAAATCAATTATGGAAGAAGGTCTAATAAAAGGTTATCCCATCATGCAATCTTAACACAAAAAATCCTCAAGAATGCATAATGAAATTCAATTAACACTTAACAATGTGAAAGCTAATAGGATGGGATCTGGTGTGCACCGAAAAAGGCCAGAGGTTTAGGTCTTAGAAAAATTAGAATGGTTAACAAGATTCTTCTAGCTAAACAAATTTGGAGAATATTTTCGTCCTTAGGGGAATGGACTGATATCCTAGCAAGCAAATATTTGGAGAGTAATAGATCCCTTATAATTATGAAGGAATCCCATCTTCTTCCAGAGGCTCAACCTGCTGGAATAATTTGATTAAATGGAAGAAAAGTTGTTGAATCTGGAGTGGGTTGGCAGGTTAGAAGCGAAACCAAACTAGATTCTGGGAGGATAGATGGTTGTTTAATGAGCCCCTTATAAAAATTGATTCCTTTAGCAGGTGGGCTGAGAATTGCAAAGCTCTTTTTGGCTCATATGTGAAAGACTATCGTGTGGATGGAAAATGGGTGGATTTGTGCCTTGTCAGTCAGGCTCTTGCTCCTATTCAGTCTTCTTTGTTGGCTGTCAGACTCTGCCCTGATCAGATGGAAGATCGTCTTGTTTGGAGTGATGAACCCTCGGGCAATTATTTTGTTTCATTTCTTTTTCCAGGCTTACTTCTTTCCAGGCTTCTCCCCCCTTCTGGTCAAAGGCTTGGTTCAAACATCTGGTCCCTAAAATCAATATCTTTTTTGGATCCTTCTCCAAAATAAGGTGCTCACGGTTGATAACCTCTGCAAGCGTGGCTTTCAAATACCTAATAGATGTTTTCTTTGCAAGATGGAGGCAAAGCCAGTGCGTCATCTATTTCTTCACTGTCCTTTTGCTACCTCAATTTGGGAAAAAAATAATCTGTTACTGGCAACTATCTTGGGTTTTTCCCTTGTCTATTGAATATTTCTTCTCTCAATGGAAAGCCCGACTCACAATCCTGTACTTCGGTACTTGTGGGATTTCTCTTTCCCTCATGTTGCTTGGGGTCTTTGGAAAGAACGAAACAATAGAATTTACAGAGATAAAGAAGCACCGGTGGATATTGTTTTTGATAAAATAATCAGATTTCTTAAAGAAAATGTCAATGCTATATCCCAAAAGGTTAGCAACTCTGAGAAAGTGGCTCACTCGTCCTATGATCTTAAGGTTGCTAAGGAATGGAATATAAGTCTTGATTTTCCCTGTGCCCCTAAACAAGCTAAGAAGAATAGAGAGGGTGTTTGCTGGTCTTTTCCACCTAATGGATGGGTCAAAGCCAACATGGAGCGGCTAAAGGGGGGCCGGCGGGTTACGGCAGAGTCATAAGGGATTCCTTTGGAAACTTTCTAGGAGAGGCTACCACTCCCCTTGGATCTCAAACCAATCACCTGGCTGAGGCTGCTAGAGCTTTTCATATTATAAATTTGGCCCATAGTCTAAATTTTAAAAACCTTTGGCTTGAAGGGGATTCCAAAAATATTATTGATTATCTTTTAGGTAGGTCCCCACCCTCGTGGACTATTAAGTCTTGGATTGATCATGCTATCTTGACCTTAGCCAAGTTTGATAATATAAAGATTTCACATGCCTATAGAGAAGCCAATGCTGTAGTGGATTTTTTTGTGAATGAAGGGGTTAGGAGCAAAGGACAGTGCACTTGGCTAAATATTAGTGAATCAAGCATTAATGTTTGGGCCTTATTGAACTATGATGCGTCACATGGGCAAGAAGCATGTCACCTCATTAATGATGATAGGACAGGGTAATTACATCACAATCATTAGATTGTATGGGACCGAGCTTAGTCTCTTAATCTATAAGGTTTCCTGGCATGCTTTGTGGGCTCTTAGATTTGGCAAGATCATTTCAAGTAAAGATTTCATCTCTGTTTGCCCCACTGTGCTTGCCAAAATGGGTGGAGACAGGAAAAGAGTTGAGTTGGATAGCTTTGAGATGCATACAAGAAATACTAAAGTGTGGAACAAAGTAAAAAGTGGGGGCTTACTACCTTTTCTGGAAAAACTTTATGGGTCTAATCAAGAGGCTATTGAGCATTTTGAGAAGAATTGGAAAAATGGGGAACTTACCCTTTTTGGTAGGAAAGTTGAGCTCGATGAAAACCTTATAGCTGAAGTGACTGGAATGTCCACTGATGGACACAAATTTTTCAGGGACAAGGTTTTCTCTGATGAAGCTGTCATCAGATTTTTGAAGAAAGAGAAGGAAAGACTGAAACTGGTGAAAATTTCTAACAACTACTTTGAAGTCGATACCATAAAAGCTCTCTAGAGAAAATTTATTTGTGTTATCATGGAGTCATTACTTTGGATGATCACTTCACCAAGGTCTACGATTATCAATTTTCCCTGCTCAACCATTTCCGCTACAAGGTTAGGGTTTCTATTCCCTACTATCTTCTTTGTTCTTTGAGAAAAAGTCTGGATGACCACAAGAAAAACCCAAAAATATATCCTATTTTGCATACTAGTTTGATTAGGTTAATTGTTGAACATTACCAAAATATATTTGCCCCTGCTAATTTGGATGCCCCTCCTGATTCTGAGGAGGATGATATCGAACCCAACTGCTCGGGGAATTTTCCCAATTTGAGCCTGGTCAGGATTGTCCTTAGCACATCCTCTGTCCAAACTGGTAAGAAAAGTCTTAACCCCCATTCTGTGAAAGCTTGCACAAAGCCTAAGCCGAGAAATTCTACCCTTAAAACCATAAGTGTTGGTAAGAATCTACAAGTTAAAAACCTTGTTTCGTACTCTGAAGACTCTCCTGATTATGAAGATTCTGGTGCTAACAATACTTTGTCCTTTGCTGCCCTGTCGTTGGACAGAGATGCTAGGAATTGGTTCCCCTGTAACCCCCGACCCTGCTAAAACTTGCTTCAACCTAGAAAGGGAACCCTCTGTGGATGTCTTGGGTTTAGCTAGGAATAATGTTGTTAACCATTTCAGAATTTTGAAATGGATCTTTCATGAAATCAATGAGCTAAAAAGAAAAAACTGGGCCCTTCAAAGTAAACTGGAAGAAATGGGAGTCAAGGTTATGACGCTTGGCAAGAAAGAGGCAGAGCAAAAAGATCATGGTGCCAGAAAAGAAACCTAGAACCAAGCGGGCATGGACAAAAGGGTTGAAATTGAGTTGGATAAAAAGAAAAATACTGTTAAAATTATAGCTGAGCAGAACAATAGGATGGCAAGACACAATACCATCATCATCAATGCCATGACTGAAAAATTGGACAAAGCTCAACAGGGTTCTTTGGTGGTTGATTTGGAAGAGGTCAATGATAAAAACTAGGATGAGGATGTTGGTATTTCAAAGAGAACCAGGACTAATTTGAAGAGGAAGGCTCCTCCTACACCACAGATGATTCAAACCTTCAAGAAGGGTGTTCAGGACATGCAGAACCTAGAGGCTGAGACCGAGTCTGTTCTAAAGACTCTGGGTGAGTTGCGGCTGGTCTTTTTGTTGGATTTTCGACTGGTTTTTTGTCTGACTCTCCTGGTCTTTTAAGTGGTGGTCACGCTTTTTTGGATTTTTTTTTTTTTTCCTTTTGTGCAGCCGGTTGTATCTGATGAACTTTTTTTTCCTTTCTTTTTTGTTGTAAACTTTGTGGTTTCAGGTCCCTGTAAAACCCGTTTTACCCTTTATCGAAAACATTTAACAATGTGAAAGCTAACTAAAAAATATATTTATTAATTTACAATTTGAAATAAATTAGTAGATTTTATCATTAGGGATTGCAATCCAATCTAAACCTTAGCCTTTGATTAGAACACAAACCATGTACTTAATAAGAGTTCAACTTGAAAACATGAACTTTCTCAAATTGATATTCTATATTTTTTGTTCTTTGAATTACTAAATGCTCCACTTGTTTGTTGTCCATCTCCAATGATTTTTCCACCTTTTTATAGTGAAGTTTGAGGTAGTAAGCCTATATTGATAAAAAAAAAAATTGTGATTCAATCCCTATACACTTAGGATAAGAATTATGAGACCAATATTAAATGGTGTTTTGATTAAGTTCATCTCGGAATTGGATGCAATGCTACAAAACATGCAAATAGGCTCTTCTCTTATTCATCAAGATAGCTTATATATAAACTCTAAGAAGGTGAATGATGGATATAATTTAAGAAATGAAAAAAAGTTGAGAAAACATGATCAGCTATATTAAAAAAATTATATATTTTTAATATTTTTCTAAATATTTAATTATATATATTAAATCAAATTATATTTTTTTAAACATATATTGATTATGAAAATGTAGACACATAATAAATTTATATATTATAATAACAAATAAATTATAATTTAGTAAAAAACTAATTAGAACTTAAATTTCGTCTAATTCGTTTGATTCAAATTACCTTTGAATACAAAATTTATTGTTTAATATCTCTATATTTATATTTGATAAGCAAACACATTAACTCGTATTTCATTTGAAAAATTCTTCATTCCCAATTTGACTAACATATATATTATTTGCAAATACCAAACCGTTTGTAAGGTGACGTGGAAGTTTTGTCCACATTAATTGTACACATGTAAAAAGAGTAATATATATATTGACTGAGAGGATATGATACCCTAATGTCATCACTTGTGCGGCATCTTTATTTCCGAGAATGGAACGTGACAAAAGACTTCAAATATATACAATACTATTTATAGATATACCCCACATCATTTATAGCCCACAGTCACACCACCGAATATGGTCATCAATGGCTGCAGCCGTCTCAGAAAATCTTTAATTTTTTTTTCAATTTCGCTTTGGCAACGAGATTCATCTTAAATGAAACGTTGCAAAAACTATTTCTCATATGAATTGTTTAAATATTTCTACGTACAAACCAATGTTTATCCCCTTCTTCCCCGATCAAACCCTCTTTATCTCCTCCTATATAAGCAGGTACTACAAGTACATCTGCCAGATCCAGTCAATAGCAAACCCTAAGTACAGATAATTCAAAACCAGTTGCTTTGAAAATGATAAGCGACGAGTATTATTCAGCTCTGCAACGGATTGCATTACATTTGCTCGGCGACGATTCCATATCCACTACTCACTCAGCTGTGGTAGATCCCGACTCTGGGGAGACTGCAATTGCGTGCAATGACGGAGATCATTTGCCTCACAATTCGGAACAGGGATTGAAATGCGGTAACAGACGGAGTGTTAATTCGTCGCTTAAGATTTCGGTTCCGTGTGAGCGACATTACAGGGGAGTGCGTCGCAGACCGTGGGGGAAATACGCAGCGGAGATTAGGGACTCCGCCAGGCATGGTGCCCGCACTTGGCTCGGAACTTTCGACACCGCGGAGGCCGCTGCTGTGGCATATGACCGTGCCGCTTTTAAAATGAGAGGGGCCAAGGCTCTGCTCAATTTTCCCCTCAACGCCTCCGCCTACGCTGTGTCGGTCTCAGAGTGTGGTCATATGGAGTCCAACAAGAGGCGCAGAAATAATACTGAAAAGGAGGCTCAGCAACCACCTCGCACAAAGATTAAAAGGGAAAACGATGAAGAGGAAGATGTTTTTGGGAAATTAGAAAAATTGGAGCCTCTTTCTCCGCTCCCCGTCTTTCTCTTTCCCTTAACACCGACATCCATGGTCATGTAATCGCCACTCATCTAAATTCCTTTTTCTTTTCAATCAATTATTCTTTAAATGGCTTTTCCTGGATTGTTAATGGTCAAAAATCTGGTGGCTGCAGATTCTTATGCAAACTTTTACAAAAGAGTTTCTTGTTAAAATAGCAATGCTCAAACTGCTGTGTATTCTCCCTATATTTATGCTTATAAAAGTCTAAAGATGTTATTAAGTAGTTGATATGGGTAGATATTTACAGTTTTGAAGTCCAATATTGTATATTTGTATTTTTAGAATTATCATGTTTAATGGATAAAATTATAAATATTTGTGTCTATTAATTATTTTATAATGTTTGTAATTTTTTGTTTTTAAGAATTTCATTCATATAATAATTTAAAATATTTGACAAATTAATAAAAAATAAAGATATTGAAGAGTGCAACAATATATATTAATCATAAGAATTTAGCTAGATTTATAATTATCATTTTAATTCAATTAGTGCAAACAAAGCAAAATTATTGTTTTTTATGTTTGGAGCTAAGTTTTGTCAAAGAGTTCAATATCCTATCGAAGTTAGAAAGAAAGCCCAATCACATTCAAAACTTCTACCATTTCTAATAGTAATGGTTCTCATTATATATGTTGTAAAAAAAATAGTATTAAGTTTTAGAGTAATAATGTTGAAGAAGATACAAAACAATTAAATTATTTGACAATATACCTTAAAGAGGTGTGGCCTCATGGATTGTGATAATTTTAGGATATGCACAAAATGGGGTTTTTTTATTAAGGTGTTGGAAACTTTCAAATAAATGCAAGGGAAATGTGTAAATCTAATTCCACAATTGTTATCAATATCCTACTAAAATGGTAGATTTAAAATAAGATATGGACATCCATTAAAGAATAATCAAAAGTGATTTTTTGTTGGATATTGTAAATGTAAATGTCCCAGTATATGTATTTGAAGTGTGAGAGAATACAAAAGGCACATGAATTGTTTGATAAATATCTAAAAAATTTGTGGTCTCATGGAATTCCATGATTGTAGGATATGCATAGAATGGTGTTTTTTAATGAGGATATAAGGATTTTGAATGAAATTACCCAATGATATGTGGTATCATAGAATGTGATGATTGTTGTCTATACATAAAGTAGTTCAATTGAAAGGTTTTGAAATTTTTTAAGAAAATTCCTATTTTTTCATATCTTGTAATAATTGTAATCAATTTCAATTACATTGAGTATTCTTCAAAATTTTGAATACACACACACATAATGAAGGAAAGAAACATAAAAAATATATATATAACATTGTTCTTATTTTAGTTGCATTGTTAAGAGAATGATTTAAAACAAATGCAATAGAGAAATATTAAAAAATAGAACCTAATTAAACAACCCAATTGATCTCAAAAGAATATAAGATTTTAAATATATTATAAGTAAACCACTATAAAATTAAAGAGAAAGCATATTATGAACAAAGAAAGATAAAATCATATAATACTATACACTTATTATTATGAATAAATAAAATTAATACACATTTTTAAATTTTTTGATGGAGGTTGATAGCCTATTCTAAATTATTTTGTTTAGGCCTTGCACCTACCAATTGAATTCCCATAAAAATTCCAAGGCCTTTTCATTATACCCATTTTGTGCATTGTTCTATGATCATTCAAGCCCATCAAACCATATTTATTTTAGAATTTTTTTTGGACAATTCACGTCCTTTGTGTATACATCCAAATTTTGCATATATGTCTACCATAGTGCTTGTAACAAAAACATGGAAAAAAGTCTAGTTTTAATCATTCTTTTATGGAACTCCGTCCCTTGCTTTGAAACTCCCATAGGTGGGGAGGATGTTAAAAAAAAATTCTAAAATAAGGATTTATGCCTTTTAATTTCATTTAATAAAAACTTCTTAGGAATTTTCAACAAACCTAAAAAAAAATTGTTTGTTATCCTACAATCATTATGTAGTCCATGAAACCATGCTCTTTTGAGGTTATTTTTTTAGTAGTTCACATGAAGGTTTTTTTTCTTCCACATTTTCATACATATGCACTAGGGAATTAGCAACTACTATATATATGAAATATTCACTTTTTTCTATGAATTGGTGGATGTTGTACCTTGCTCTAAATGGTCATTTTTGCACACACTTGAAGGATGTTGGAGAATGTTATGGAGACTAGCTATACCTCATAATTAGGAGGCATATTCCTGCATTGAATTAGTTTGTAATAAAAATAGAAATAGCCAAAGGATTCTCTCATTTTTTCACAAGTATATAAGTTCTTCTATATCAATACCAAAAATTGTACACAGTTCAAAGATAGTAAGGGCGATAATATGCATATTTGTTAATAATTTGGGTGCACAAAATTAAAAAATTTAGCAAGTAAATGCTTCCAATAATTTAGGATGAATGAGTAGTATTTTTTAGATGATTATAAATCAATGCATTGAATGTATTTAAATACTATAACATATCATCAAATTGCATCAAATCTATATTTAGTTAGCTCAAGATGAGAATGTAAATTCCCAGCTAGTTGATAAGTTTAAATTTAAATTTAAAATGAAATGGATGGGGCCAAGCCTATAATCATGAGAATATACTAGGAATGAAATAGTTAGATAGAAGTGGCTAAATAATAAATGGAGGTAGGTTTATTTATGAATGTAAAAAATACTAGGATAATGTAAACATATATAAATGTGTGTGCATATGCATATTTAATAGGCTATGGGAATGAGAACAATTTTATACAAGATCAAACCATTTGTCACTTTGTACATGTATTAAGATATTTCTTTGGAGTGGGAACAAAACTAAATGTGAAATGGCTTAAGTATGCAAATTTCATGATTACATTTTTTCTCCACTTTGAGATGCATGTGAATTCTAAAATTATCGTGCATCTCAAAGTATGCATAAAACTCATAACCAAACATGTAAAGTAAATTTATATGCTAAAACATATGAAAGGGTATACATATAAATTAAAGGATCCTACAAAGTGTGTCTAAGGTAAATATGTACATTAGAAGGTTCTCTCCTCAAAGCTTAAAAAATTGAGAAAATATTCAATAAGGATTTTATGTATTATAAATAAAAAATTGATCTAGAATAAGAACTTGTATACTATCTAAGACCTAGGAAAAATAGGAAATAAGTAAAATTGGGAAAATTACACCTATTCAAAAATTGTAATATAGTGTTTTTGGAATGGAATCCATTGGATGTCATGAGATTTTGGTGATCAAAATGATATTCCATTAAACCTAAATGATAGACTCAATATTTAAAACTACCAATACCTGTCAACCTAAGTATGGAGTTGAGAATCATCATTAGATAGTGGACGATAAGAACCAATTAATAAGAGTGGGTAGCTCTACTTCACTTTAGGCTCTACTAAACTTAGGAGAGTCTTCCTAGAGGTTATTGAAAGGATGATTGAAGAGAAATAGTAAAAAAATAGATAGGATATGATAAAAAAAACCATACCCAATAGAATCTTAATATTTGTCACTAAGATCATAGCATATTGATTACTACAATTTCACCTACAAGATATTAATTATATAGATGAGAAGAAGCTTAGACATATAGAAATATATAAAATAGTTTTCAACCCCTTCATATGAATCCAATCAACTGTTAGACACATAGGAAAAGTGAGAGGGAGGGTGAATTAATTGTACATTAAAAAATTCAAACCCTCATTAACCTTCAAGCCCTTATTATGCATCAACATGAATGTAAACTAATGAAACATAAACACATTCACAACCATACACCATAGAACACTAGATTTATGTGGAAATCCCTAATTAGGGAAAAACCATAGTAAGGATTAACTCACATATATATTAATAGCAATGCCGATTATGAAAGGCTCACTATCAGAAGGGCTCACTGCCAAAGGATCACTATTCGGAATAGAAGAGAATAGAAAAAGACTGCTACAAGTAGGTTCACTACCTTAGAGAAACATGAAGATCCACCATAAAAAATCTACACCATCTGCAACCTTCGACTCACTACCTCTAGCAACTTCAAGTACATTGAAAATGTAGACACCTTTTGCTCATTGCTTTCAGTAGCCTTAGGCATTTAAGCTCATACTTAGATCACAACACTTGATCACATTCACATCATCCTTCACATCACTCTTCATCACACACATATCCAACTAAACACATGGGAAATAGGTGTTCACCTTTTGGGAGATGCAACTTGGACCTATTTCACACTTTAGTTCATTAGGAACCTAGATCCCTCAACCAAGTGACTTGATTAAGGAATGGGCTAGGGGATTCCTATTGAAATTGGATGGGGGTTCACCATTAAACGAAGCTTCGAAGGAGAAATGCGAACACCTATACACAAAACCCTAGAAACTTGAGAGCATGAAATCAAATTGACAAACTGGAATCAAACAAAAAGGTACCTAGAAGAGTGATGGAGTCAAAACAAGATCTGTAACTCTAAAATTCTACCTTTTAAAGCCTATTGGGACTAATACACTAGGTGGGGGATTTAGTCCCACTACAAGGTTTCTGGGAAAAATCTAGAATCTTTTGATGACTTGTTAGGATTTGCAAAAAGGTGGAAAAAAGGCTATATTGGGACTGATACACCTAGTTGGGTATATCAGTCCCACTCTTCCTTTCCGAAAAAAGCAGGATTTGAAATTATTCTATCTCTATACTTCTCTCCTATATCTTTCAAACTTCGCTTCTGGATTTGAACCTACAAAAAATATGCAAAACAAAATATTGGGTTGATTGCTTATGGGGGATTTTCCATGGTCAAACCCCTAGTTTGGTAATTAAACCTTGATAGAAAGTATAGATTTGAAATGGAAATGTGTGTGAAAGCCCTAATCTTAAGTGTTTCTAATATTCTAAGAGCTAAAATGCAAATAAACCCTACTCTAATGTGCTAGAATAGGATGCACAAATGAAACAGGAAAATGATGATGACTCACTTTGGGAGATCACCAATCACCATAATAAGCCATAAGAATGCATTTACCTTCCTTTAGGTAGAAATTAGAATGATAATGGAAGATGGAATCACTTAGGAAACAAGTCATTAGGCTTGGTTCAATGGCTAATTGCATCTTCCCAACCTACAATCCATAATGATCCTCCATAGGCAACCATCATCAATCTTTGGAAATGCTTGATCTCTTGAAATGAAAGTGAGCTTGAAGGCCTGCAAAAAAACTATAATGTTGCTCCAAGACTTCAAATTTGCTTGCTCATTTCTCTTGACTACAAATTCTTGAATCTCTTGCTTACTTGATTGCTTGTCACATTCTCCCTAGTTGAAAAATTGAATGTGAGACTTAGATTTTATAGGAATCTTATCTAATTTAACATTTTTTAGATCCCAAATGTCGTGACATTTACAAAACTTGAATTAAAAAAAACTTGATTTCTCGCTCAACTCAAATTATTATCCATATTTTTCCTACCATATATACAACTCGAATAATAAGAGTTTTAACAAATAAAATAGTTAAATAAAAGTTAAGTATCAAGAATTTCTTATGCTATTGTCATTTTTTTCCTCTAACCTATGTTGAATATCCAAGATACTAAGAGGTGAATCAGTATCTTCTTAAACTTATTGAACAAATACCATCCAATTACTCCAATGCATATAATAGTAAAGATAAGCAAGAGCATTAATAGAACATGTAATCACACAACACATGAACACCAGATTTTTACGTGGAAAACCCAAAATGGGAAAAACCACAGTGAGTGTTAGCTCACAATATAGTATAACCAGTTATAAAATATTACAAAAGGGGTGGCTCACTACCAAGACTCACTGTCCAAAATGAGAGGCTTTCATCTACAATGACAAAATGGCTTACAGCTAGAAAATGAACTGATAATGTACACCTAGCAAGTGTTGATCTGGGCCCATTGAAGCTCAAGTAAACCGAATTGACACACTTCATCATTTTGCACTTTTCACATTTGCATAATCAACATCTGCTTTGGGAGATCCCACAGTGGTTTACAATTTTGGTCAAACCGACACTTCAATTATTATTTTAACTAAATCTTCACATCTGGCACCTATAGCCGCTAAACCATGAGGAATTTGAAGATAATGCAAACTAGTGATTTGTGACATTTTGTTTTTAAATTCTAAATATATTTTTTTCAAAAAAAATTGAATCAGATTGCACTTATTTCCATCTCCCCAATTTAAAATTGGTTTCTTTCAAAAATAACATTTTTAAAAAGTGACACACAATCGTGATAACGATAACTTTTTCAATGAAGGATAAAATTCTAATTATTTTAATTTAGATTTGTAACCCAATATCTAGTGCTTCCAATTGGTTGTATAGTTTTTTATTGAATATTTTCTTTAATCAAGTTTAAGTCAAACCAATTACAATCTCGACATAGCATGACCGCGGTAACGCTTAATTTTTTTTCTATATATCAAAATTATTTTAATTTTTTTGTGTTGGATGAAGGACTTCAATATCTAGGTGCACCTCATATTTTTGAATTTTTTATAATCTTCTATTTTTCCACATGTGCGTAACAAAGACGCTCATTTTCGATGAAACTCCATGTTTAATAGTAAAACTAAAAAAAATAAATACATAATAAAATTAAAACATATTAAAATTATATTCGTTGGATAGCTCATTCCGAGGACTACCTGATTCTAGTTGGGTTTTTCAAGACTCCTCCATTTTCATCCTCAACCCGAGCTTCGAAGTGTAAAAAAATAGGTTTTTTTGTGAACAATTTCAAAAATCAAGGAAAAGGGGGGTTCTAGCGAACCAGGGGGGTTCTAGCGAACCCCCAGGGGTTCAAGCGAACTAGGGTTCATTCAAACCCCCTTCAATATGCATTATTATTTTTTTTGCAGGAAATGTGGGCCCAGAATTAATGGGTTCACAACACTAGTTCGGGTCGAACCCCTTTTTCGTTCGGTCAAACTTGTAGGTTCATTCGAACCCCTAAAACTATTTTTTTTTCCATGGGGTCTTTTTTTCTCAATTTTCCTTCCTCCATAAAATTGTAAACCACTATTGTGGCTTCACCCTTCTACAATCTCAAAACTATCCAATATATATAGATGATATATTCACAAGCATCAATTAGGTCGGCCTAATTAGATGCAACCCTTATTCACCAAAAATCAATTGTCAACTTCAAGCATTCAAAAAAACCTCTCCAAAGACAATTCAAATGCTCAACACACTACATCATGTCAACATAGACCTAAGATAGGTTACACATACATCTACAACACATAATTAATTCACCAATACATCATCTATCCATTAGGTCGGCCAAAGATAGACCTAACAACAAAAATGAAACAACAAAATAATACCAACTTGTTGTACGAGCACATAAATAAATGAGATTATGAATATAGGTGCTTCCAACATCCATAAACCATTTCCCAAAACTGTAATCAACAATAATTAATAGCAAAGGATTGCAGACCAAAATACCAGAGGATAATAACTGCATGTACCAGTTTAGATACTGGTCCAGAATACTGGATCAAACTAAGACTTAATCTTGCATTTGCAACTCATATATCATGGTGACATCAATGACAACACAAAATAACAAAAATAAGATGTTCTTCTTCATTCTTCCAACAATCTCCCCCTTTTTCATTGATGGCAACATGTGCCAAAATTTACAAGACCTCTTATGTACAACACTTCTCCCCCTATCACCAATATTTTCTTCCTCTATCACTTTTCAGTCCCCCTTTGACATCAAGGACAAAGGGAAACCCAAAATAAATATGAAAACTAAAGAAATCAAACACTAACTGGAGGATGGTGAGCCTTGAAGCTCCTTAAGAATACCTTGCCACGCTGATTTACCATTCTCCCAACTCTTCTTTGTAGCAATCAACATCCTATTCAGGGGTTCTGAATCCATCAAACTTTCCTCTACATCATTTGGAGTACCAGGAGTCAGATTTATCTTTTCAAATTTCTTTTCACTTGCCAAAGCATTGGCAGTCGGGGTGTACTCCATTCTCACAAGGTCACCTAACTAACCAAATTTTATGATGATTTCTTCCTTTTGCTTCTGTAAAATAAAGAATTTATCTCTATGAGTAGAGATGGCATTCTAGGTTGATCTGTCTTTGTCCTTAGATGCATTGTAAGTACCAAAGACAACAATCAACTGAGACTCAATGGAGTCCATAATATTTTTAATATTTTGAGTGGCATCTGGCCACTTCAAGCAATAAGCAAAGATAACATTTGCTTCAAAATCACAACTTTGCACAACTTCTAGATTTTTCTCAATATTTGTGTGTGCGAGAGCACACTTGCCATGTAGCACCGACAACTTTTTCTCTGCTAGCTTTTCCTCACTTTCTTGCTTTGTCTTCTCACCAAGTCTGGAGGTATACTCCTTAAAGGAGTCCAATAACAATCTCAAATTTTCTATTGGAGTGAGATATGTATCAATTGAAGTATCAGGTGTGGCCTTCTGTAGTGCCTTAAGAGCATCTTCAATCAGTTTTTTCACTTTCTAGTGTGTCTCTAGAATCTCTCTTCTACCGGATGCATGCAATGCATCGCCCAATACCAACTTATGAAGAGGAGAAATTTTGTCTAAGTCCACACTGCCTTGAATCATAGGAAGTTGTAAAAGCTTTGGAGGAATCATTGGCTAGAATCTGATCTGCTTGGATAGCAAGCCTTTCAACACATCATCACCAAAGGAGAATTCTCCAAAATATCTAAAAGATTCTACAACCTTCCTTAGATAAATTATTAATTCTTCCCAGCAGATTCCTCATTTTTCTCTTCTTCCTCTTCCTTATCTTTCTCTTCTTCCTTCTTTTCTTCTTCCACTTTCTCTTCTTCTTCTTCTTCTTCTTCTTCTTCTTTCTCTTCCTTTTCTTCTTTACCTTTTCTATCTTCATTTTTATCTTTGTCCCTGTTGCCAACTTCTTCATTTTCTTTACTTTCACCTTCATCTTATCCTTCTTTAGTATTATTATTTTCACCTTCATTATGCTCTGGAGGGGCATCATAATGTTTCTAAGGCTCATCTTCACCCTCATTCTTCTTCTCCATCTCCAGAGGATCATTTTCAACACTTGTATCTAGAGGGATATCTACATCGTTTATTTCCATAGAAATACTTGTATCACTTGTACTAGGAGGAATATCTTCCTCAACATCTTCAATGGAAAATTATTCACCAGACTTAAGCGCAGAACAAAGCATGCCATATTTCTCAGTCGTATCTTTGATTACTTCTACAGTTTCCTTCTTTATTTTCTTTATCTTCTTTTTATCTTTTGTCATCAAAATATTCACTCTTTTCTTCATTCAGAACATATTTGCACATATCTTCTTCAAGGTTTCCAGATCATTTGGGGCCAAAGAAGAGATAATTTTCTTAAATGCATCATTCCTGATTTTCTCTTCAAATTCAACAGCCTTTGATCTCCTTTTCATCAGGGCTACCCACATTTTTTTAGGCACATTATTATTCACATCATCCCACTCAACATCGAATTTGATAAAATATTGAATGGTAGCTAAAATTAATGTTTTTCTATCCTCTCTCCCCACTTGATCATAATATTCTGCTATAGGCTTCAAAATGTCTTCAAAATGTAATAAAGAATTAAGTACAACCTCTAATTTGAAATGGGTACCAAGTCTTACTGGAGTATCCTTCTGTTCTTTCTAGTCCGGGGATGCTTCTTCAGACACCTTAGCTTTCTTTGATTCGGGTTTGGTGTACACATGAACACCAAAAACCTATTCTTCATCTTCGTTAAAAGATGACACAATATGCAATCTTTTAGAATCAATACCAACTTCCTGAGAAGCACCTTCACCAGAGAATAAGCTTCCTCTTCTTTTCCTTACCAATTTTGCTTCAGGGTTCTCCTCTTCTTCATCTTGATCATTAGGTGATACTAAGACACCATTGGAGGAGTTTCTTTCCTTTTCCAAGATCTTGTAGTAGGTTCGGAAGAAGCCATGCCTTTACCTTTATCAGAAACACTGGGTTTAATTTTCATTTTAGGGGCTATAGAGGGTTTAGGAGTAGTCATGTCAGATCTTCTTAGACCTGAAGATTGTCCCTCCATTTGTTCTTTCTTAGCCCTACCTTGTGCAATCTCCTCATCAGTGTAACCATCTTATCTAAGCTTCTTTTGTACATTCTTTCTTATTATTGGCTTCTTGTGCTCCAAGTGAACCTCAAAATATTTTTCAACATAAGTGCCAATTCTAGGTTCATTGGCATCTTTCAAAATTTTCAACAACATTTGTACATAGCCTTCAACTTCATCTTCTGTAATTTCATAACCGAATGGTTGAATCCATATGGTTTGGGGTTCAACAGCTTCAATCATACATTCATCAAAAGAGACATGAAATATGATATCATTTTTATAT
>VDFB02151962.1:0-46898 GCA_007258455.2 Sequoia sempervirens | reverse complement strand
ATATATACATATACATATACATACATATATATACACATATCTATACATAGATATATATATATATGCATATATATAGATACATATACATATATATACATATATATGCATATATATGCATATATATGCATACATATACATATAAATATATATATATACATTTATGTATACATATATATATATATATACACACACATACATATAAATATATATCAAAGCACAAAAAAATTGTACAACAACAAACTAAGCCAAAAACAAAAACCCAGGCTACCCATCAGCAATCGACAATTGTCAGTTCTGGCATGTGGATGACTATTGGCTATATTGTTCCATTTATGGCTTTGGTTTTGTGTGAATGATTGCAAAATAGTTAATCTAATGTGTTTTTGGTGAATCTTCAAATCAAGATTTCTTGTGTTTTGTGGGTTTTGGCATCTGTGTGACTGTTGGAAATTTTGTTTCATTTATGGCTTCCGATTTGTGTGAATGGTTGCAAAATAGTTAATATGTTGTGTTTTTGGTGAATCTTTGCATCTGGGTTACCATTGAAACCAATATTGATTCATTTAGGGTTCGCATTCTCCTGGTGAAGGTTTTGAGTCGGTCTATTACTAGGAGCTTTCTGTGTTTTGTGGGTTTGCCATGTGAGCCACTATTGGGAGCCATACTTTTGTGTGCAATAGCTACAACCCAATGAAATAGTTAATGTTATATAGGTTGCATTCTTTTAGGGTATATTTTTGCATTTTTTATAGGGTTCTCTTGAAAAGAGAGTATATACTTTCTTCGCAGCAATATTGTTTTATTTATGGTTCAGCTTGTGCGCAGATGTTTTTTGTATGGATTTCTCACTGTGATTTTTAGTGTTTTACACCTTTTCCCATCTAGGTGACTGTTGATAACAATATTGCTTCATTTACGTCTTTTGTTTTTTGGCGATGGTTGCAATGCAATAAAATAGTCAATGTTATGTAATTCATGTTGCTTTGCATAAGGCATTGTTCATTGTTGCCATCTACCCTACGCTATTTTGTTTCATTTATGGCTACCATTTACCACACCAGCCCTTGTCTTGTTGTTCCTCATTCCAATCAGGCTATGTATACATACATATGTTTGTGAAACGAATGTCTATGTAGTTATCGAAAATGTATTGTTGGATGTCATTCTCTGGGTTTATGTTGTTGCTGAAGGTAGCTGTGAGTAAGGATGGCAAGCTTCTGTGAAGGTGCAAGTGCATTCATCGATTGTGCAATCTATGTGAAGGTGGTTGGATGTTATCTTGTGTTTTTAATGCAATAAAATAGTTAATGTTATGTAGTTCATGTTGCTTTGCATAAGGCATTGTTCACTGTTGTCATCTAGCTTACTCTATATTGTTTGTTTATGGCTTCCATTTACCATAGTAGCCCTTGTCTTGTTCTTCCTCATTCCAATCAACCTATGTATACATACGTATGTTTGTGGAATGAAAGTCTATGAAGTTATCGAAAACGTATTGTTAGGTGTCATTTTATGGGTCTATGTTGTTGTTGAAGGTAGTTGTGAGTGAGGATGGCAAGCTTCTATGAAGGTGCAAGTGCATTCATCAACCATGGAATCTATGTGAAGGTGATTGGATCTTATCTTGTGTTTTTTGCATGTGTTGATGGCTGTAAAAGGTCCAGACATGTATCTCAGACAATATTCATTTCTACTGCTTAATATGCTTGTTCTTTTCATAGGTTAATGACTGTTGCTATTTGATTTATAGTTCCTGTCCAATGGGAATGGTGCATAACAACAATAATTCTATTATGTTCCAAACATATCCACAAAACAGTCACCATAAACAAAAACCCACAAAGATTCACAGAAACAAACCCAAGTTAAAATATACTCATTTCTCAACACAGCCCTATAAAAAAATTAAAACAATATAGCCTTCTCAACAGCACATTCTTACAAACTAACAATGACAAACCATATACATAAATATAATCAACAGTAGGAAATAGAAATATATATAAATATATGTATATATGTACACATATATACGTATATATATACACATATATATTAATATTACAATACACCCAATATAGCCTAAGGCAGAGAACAATAATTAATAATACCTAATGTAACCAAACATAGAATCAACAGTAGTAATTATTTTATTCTATTCCAACCATAACCAAAAAACCAAAGACATAAATCAAATAACAATGGTTTCAACAACGACCCAAATGGAGAAAGCCACAATATAGCCTGACCCATACAATAACAATTGAAAAAAACTACATAACCTCAACAATGTTATCTTGTTGCAAACATGCCCACAAAACACAAACATTAAAGATAAATCAGTCAAAATTTGACCCATATAATGCGTCTATAAATGAAACATAATTTGTTTTAACAAATAATTTTCTCTTCTATGAACAACACCTTATTGAAAATTGAAACAATATAGCCTTTTGAACATAACTGATAAAAATGAGACAATATAGGTTGAGCTAGATGGTAACAATCAACAAAGCTGCATAAGGTCAAGAATTTTTCCCGTTACCAACATATCCACTAAATGCAAGCCATAAAGAGGACCATGAAAATGAAAATTATATATATATATATATATATATATATATATATATATGTATGTATGTATGTATGTATGTATGTATGTATGTATGTATGTATGTATGTATAGATATATACATATATGTATACACATATATATTGATGTAAAAACGTACCCAATATAGCCTAAGGTAGAAAACAATAATCAATAATACCTAATGTAACAAAACATAGAATCAATAGCATTACTTATTTTATTCTTTTCCAACCATAACTAGAAAACAAAAGCCATAAATCAAACAACATTGGTTTCAATAGCCACCTACATTGAGAAAGCCACAATATAGCCCGAAGTATACAATAACAATGGAAAAACACTCCATAACCTCAACAATTATATTGCATTGTACACATACCCACAAAACACAAACATTAAACAAAAATCCTTCAAAATTTGACATTAACAAACCCATAGAAAAAGCACTCCTTTCTAAACACAATCTCCTCAAAAATTAAAACAATACACCCTTTTCAACATCTCCAAAATGAAACAATATAGCTTAAGAAAAAAAACTATAATTGACACTACGCAATGGAAGCTAACACAAAGCATATAGGATTGACTATTTTATTCCATTGCAACCATAACCACAAACCAAAAGCCATAAATAAAAAAAATTCACAGTACCAAATCCATCCAAAACCATACACAAAAAACACAAACCATAAATCAGATAAGATATTTGAAACAATCAATAGTACCTTATGGAAAATCAAGATAGTTGCAATTGACAAAAACCGCATAAGGTCAAGGATTTTTCCCCGTTGCCAACATATCCACTAAATGCAAGCCATAAAGAGAGACCCACAAAAAATTACTATATATATATATAAATATATGTATATATGTACACATATATACGTATACACACACACACACACACATATATATATTCATATTAAAATATACCCAATATAGCCTAAGACAGAGAACAATAATCAATAATACTTAATGTAACCAAACATAGAATCAACAACATTAATTATTTTTTTCTGTTCCAACCATAACTAGAAAACAAAAGCCATAAATCAAACAACATTGGTTTCAACAGCCACCCAAATGCAAAAGGCAACAATATAGCTTAGGCTATACAATAAGAATCGACCAAAACTCCATAACCTTAACAATTTTAATCTTACCTATATATATTGATATTAAAATATACACAATATAGCCTAAGGTAGAGAACAATAATCAATAATACCTAATGTAACCAAACATAGAATCAACAACATTAGTTATTTTATTTTGTTCAAACCATAGCCAGAAAATGAAAGCCATAAATCAAACAACATTACTTTCAATAGCCACCCACATGCAGAAAGCCACAATATAGCCTGAGCTATACAATAAGAATCGACCAAAACTCCATAACCTTAACAATTTTAATCTTACATATATATATATATATATATTGATATTAAAATATACCCAATATAGCCTAAGGCAGAGAACAATAATCAATAATACCTAATGTAACCAAACATAGAATCAACAACATTAATTATTTTATTCTGTTCCAACCATAACCAAAAAATGAAAGACATAAATCAAACAACATTACTTCTTACAACCACCGACATGTAGAAAGCCACAATATAGCCCAAGCTATACAATAACAATCGACAAAAACTCCATAACTTGTACAATTTTATTCTGTTGCAAACATACACACAAACCCTACAAAAAACACTCCTTTCTCAAAACAACCTCCTTGAAAATTGAAACAATACAACCTTTTCAACAACACCTTCTCCAAAGTGAAACAATATAGCTTAAGCAACACAACTATAATCGACAATTCCCAATGGAAGCCAACACAAAGTGGATAGGATTGACTAGTTTATTCCATTGCAACCATAACCACAAACCAGAAGCCATAAACCAAACAATATTGGTAAATAAAGACTGACCCAGATGAAGAAACCCACAAAACACAAAAAATGACAGATAGGAACCCATGCAAAACCATAAACACAAAATGTGAACCTTAAACCAAACAATACTCATTTTCACAAACACTATAGTCTTTTCTCAACAACCCCTTATGAAAATTAGAAGCAATCAACAATACCTTATGGAAAATCTAATGAAACAATATGGCAAATAGTTTTTTGCATATGCACCTCTTGCCGGTTGTTTCAAACAAACCTCTTTCTGCCAGCTTTCTCTAGGCTGGCTTGTTTCTCCAAGCTTGTAAACATATGCAAATAATGAAAACCATAAACAAAAACCTGCCAAAAATCATAGAATCAAATCCATGAAAAACCATGCAGACAAAAGGTGAACCATTAATCAAACAAGGTATTTGAAACATTCAACAGTACCTTATGGAAAATCAAGCAATATAACTTCCAACCACAAATCAAACAATATCGCCAAGGGTTTCATCCACATGCACTACTTCCCTCTTGCTTCAAACACACATCTTCTCCCCAACTTTCCTGCACAAAAGTAGGAAAAATATTATCATAGGAAACACTTTTCTTTTGCATTTCCAACCATCTACCCTTGCAAAAAACACAAAATAACCTCCACCCATCTTTGCAGAAGCTGCACAAAGCTTAATCCAGCTTACACCCTCATAGAAGCTTACCCTCGTCGTTCACAACTCTCATATCAAGTATAGCAATAGAATGACACCAAACAATACCTTATTGAAAATTTCTCAAATATTTGTTTTGTTCCCCAAGGCGTGAAATGGTAGTTGTTATTAGATGATCCCAAGTACACACAAAGTATACAACAATTAATGTTGATGCGAACCAGCATTTAATTTCTGCAGCCTTCTCTATCCATGTGGCCTGACAAATGCCACCACATTCCTAAAGCAACCAACAACTGCCTCTGCCACCTTTTTTACGGCCATCGAAAGGCCAAAAATCTAGGAGGCTGATGAAAATTCTGACTAAAGATATAACCCACCCGCCACCTTTTTCCCGATCACTAGAAGCCTAAAAAACGGTGAGACTGACGAAAATTATGAGTAAAGTTGACACAAATAGCCTATCAGATAAAAATACTTTAATTTAGGTCAAATTATTTTGGTCATACACGTGTATGTTATAGACCTTAAAAAGTTACTTTAAAGAGGTAGTTTTTGTACATTCCTATTAAAAATTAACTAATATCATTTGGGTATTTTAATAAATTACATATTTGAAAATTAGACTCAAAATAATACATTTTATATTACTAGAATTTCTTAAGATTCTATGTGTAAGTGCTTCAAATGTTTAGTCCGACTATGACAAAATTTTATTTTCTAGAAAATCACTTCAACTTTTTAACCAAAAAGTGGACCCAACTTTTTACACTAACCCATAATAGAAATTATTTCTAAAGTAATATGTGGGAGATGTGTGAATAAAATAGGATGAAAATTATAGAAAAGAAAATATATTCAAATAACACAAACACCATAACATAGTATTTATTCTAAGAGAAAAATAAATAAAAAATCTACCCTTCAAAATTCAAACAAATTTTAGCATCAACAACACCTAAAAGGTTCCCATATAAACACAATCCGAAGCCTTCTTGGGTGACAACAACAACATATAAACATAGAGTGGTTTTGGTAGCATAATGAAACCTTCTAAATCTTTGAAACCTCCATTTCAAACACCTAATAAATATGAGCAAACCAAGAAACCACCAATGGGAAACTACAAACCATGGGCCAAAACCATGATCCAAAATTACATCGAAATTTATAATTAGAATCCAACACCCAAATACCAAGATGAGTCCATAAATTAAAAATAATATTTTTCTCACATCTATCATAATCTCATCATAACCCACTCACCAACCTAGGCATGTTATTTTGGTTTTATTATCTCCAACCAAAGATGTCTTATAATGTGTCATAACATGCATCATAAGTTAGTCAACAAGTGTAATGGCCTCTTATAACTCAATTCTACATCATAGATGCTTCTACATTTCTAATTTGAGGGGTCTCTACCTTTTGGAGGCCATAAATTTTGATTTTGGAAGTCAAATGCGCCTTTTCTAAATTAAATATCTAAGAGATATCCATGTTATAAGTCACTTGCTTTAATTAATGCCTGGTCCAACATTTTTCATGGCCAAAATAATTCCTTATAGCATTTTTTTTTTTTTGTACTCATTTTTATTTATTTTTTATCTTCTCAACATTATGATATAAAGTTGAAACATATTTTATAACATTTTCTCACTTGTTGAACACCTTTCAAGAGAAAAGGGAATACCAACATTCTCAACTATCTACTAGGAGCCAAGAGGCTCATAGACTTACTTGACCTCCTAAATTTCTTTATGTTAATTGAATTCATTTTAATGTATCTATAAAATTTTGTAAAGTGCTAACTTCCTCTAGCATTACCCTCCCATCTTCTACCATTGGTGTTGGATTTTGAGGAGAACATGACCCTCTTTTAGCGAGCTCCTCAAAAGTGTTTATAAACTATAGGTTCCTTACAAAAATTCTTGGCACCTTAAGGAAAGGTGAGCCAATTTTTACATTACAAGACTTGCAAGATCATGTAGCATAGGTCTCATGTAGAGAGAACAATTTTGTGCTACAAAATTGAACCAAATCAATTCCACAGGTCACAATTTCACCTCAAATCAAACCATAATTCAATTCATTACAAAGTTAGATCTCATATTAAGAAATGATTTTAGATCACAAAGTTATAGGTTACCAAGTTGTACCTACAACTAAATAACCTTAACCCTTCTTTATCATTTTGAAAAATATACCCCAAAAATAGAGTTATTTACTTACTCTCTAAACAATTAATTGCATTTAATTGCCTTATTAATTTAATATTTCTAGATTCATTTTATTTCTTTACATAGTATACAAATCGTTCTATATTAATCAATTATGGAAAAGGCTCAAACACATATTCCATGTTGATCTTCCTAACATACCCACATAGGGGAGGGTATCTAGAATAGTTGAGCACCGTAATTCCATACCTCTCAAAAATCTTACGTGACAATTTCAAATTACTCACAATTTTTTATGGTAGCTTACTTGGAAAGTCTCGTACTTATAACTAAGGGTTCAAGTCCACATCATCAAATATAATACCACATTAGCATACTTTATGTTGAGCTGTCCAAAAAGGTCCCAAAAAAGTTAGACAAACAGTTGTGTACTAAGTCATATTTTATTGTTCTGTTGATATGACATCACATGACTTGTTGTTTTTATATCAAAAGAATAAATTTTATTCAATTATTAGTACTCATAATCAACACTAATAACTTTAAAGTCACAATTACTGTTAATGTATTATTAAAAATATTGGACATTACAAAGAATAGTCTTATTCAATTATTAATACTGATGATCAACACTAATAACTTTAAAGTCACAACTACTAATAATGTATTATTAATTAGTACTCATAATCAACACTAATAACTTTAAAGTCACAATTACTAGTAATGTATTATTAAAAATATTGGACGCTACAAAGAATAATCTTATTCAATTATTTATACTCATGATCAAAACTAATAACCAAAAATCACAATTACTAATAATATATTATTTAACTATTAGAATATCCTCAATTTATAGATCCTCTCCCCTTTGGAGTTTTTAAATCTCTTTCCAACACAAACCAGCCTAACTCCATTGCTGTGGCGAATGGGCGAAGTTCTAATCATGCATATTCTTCTCGTTTTAAAGTAGAAAATGGTGTTATGCTAATAATGCTTAATGCTGCTTATTTCAAGATAAGCATTTGTCATTTAGTGGGATTTATTAAGAAATCTTTGACAGGGTTTTATAAATTTGCATTGCATGTTGTGTTTATAAATCTCTTATTTCCAAGTGGTAAATGATTGCTTAAATATTGGATAGTGTATACATCTACTGTTTTGCACGTTGTCAAGTTGTTAAGTTTATAGTGCTCAGTTTTACCCGGTAAAAGCTGCGTGATATTTGAAATTCATAAATACATTCCCTAAAAGCAAGCGCTGTATTGTTTCCTGTTTATGTATCAGATCTCCAGCTCCTCATAATTGAGGGTGACGAAGAGGTATTTATATGTGCAATACCATGGACAAACGCCGCATAATTCTCATTTTCATGGAGTGACTGAAAGTTACACTTTGTATCTTTTAGCCAGTTCTGTCGGAAAATGGTAAGCATTCTCTTTGATTTCGTGTCATGGATTAACCGTCTTCCTGGATCTGTTAACTCTGGTGGTTATATCGGACATTAACAAATTGACCTTTCGATGTAACAGCAACCACGAGACCAACAAGCTCTTGCATTCTTCACTTGTATCTTCCTTTTCCTTCCATCCTCTCTACTGCTGCTGTAGATGTTTATGTTTCAGAGATTGTTCTATTGTATGCTTCTCTTAAGTCATTCTACAAACTATCCATTTTATTATATGGTGGTTGATCTTGAAGTTATATGATGTTCATTTTGATCATATTTTTGTGGTGCTAACATTTAGTCAATGTTCATGGCCATATTTTGAGATTTTATATAGGCATATGGTTTATAATAATCATCTTTATGTCCAAATTTTAAATGAAAATATTAAAATTTGAAGGTTATGTGATTTGGTAATGACTTTTTTAAAGAGAGATTGAAGAAAAATTTCCATGTTCTCAAAGAATTTTCTGAGTAGTGAGTTTATTTTCCTGTCTAACCATAGATTTCAGTCGCTACCTTGTCATTGCAGATGTTAATGATTTCATTATATAGATTGCAATTTCCTCTGTGTTTGTGTCGATGGACAACACTGTTTTGGTAGGAGGTGAACGGAGAAATGGCAAGGATTTATCAAGAGCTGGGCATGTGAATGGTAATGTTCTATCCAGCAGTGGTTCTATTAATAGAATGGATTTGCTACACAATGCTTATGTGAATGGAAAGGACAATTATAATGACCCTATCAATACAAATGATTTGCCAAGTCCAAGCAATGATGATATGGCTGGCAGGGATGAGTGCAGTGGTCATATAAATCACAAGGATTTTCCAAGCAATTATATCAATGACAAGGATTTTCAAAGTAATGGTTACATTACTGGCAATGATTTACAAAGCAATGGCCATATTACTGGCAAAAAGTTTCTGAATAATGATTTTATGAATTGCAAGAATTTAAGTAATGATTATATGAATTGCAAGGATGGATGCAATGGGCATGTTAATAGCCAGAATTTGTTAAGCAATAGTCATAAGAATGGAAATGCTAAATATATGAATGGAGAGGATGAATGCAATGGCTCAGCTGGTCAAAATTATCTTAGCAAGCCATTAGACATTGAAGAATACAAAAAACATGCTCATACAATGGTGGTCGTTATTGCCGATTATTACAATAAAGTAGAAAGCTTCTCAGTTCTCAGCCAAGTAAATGTATGTGTTTGATAGAAGGTTTTCAGATTAAAACTATTTATTTATTTAATTGATATTAGTAATATATTTATTTGCACTTATCTTATTTTCCAATGATGTTTTTAGAATTAATTTTCTTGCAGCCTGGATACTTAAGTTCTTGGATCCCTGATTGTCCTCCACAAAATCCGGATTCTGTAGAAAGCCTTCTTGCTTGTAAGACATGAAATGACTCTATCCAAATTGTTGAAATTTTGTTTGATAGTTTCAAATTGAATGGAATTTGAAACACAATCTAATGGTCATTAATGCATACATCATTTCTATGTTTATTGTTATGAGTGGTGGTAATGATCAATTTCTTTGTTTTGAACTTACTGCAGATGTGAAAGATAAGATGATACTTGCATTGAAACATTGGCAAAGTCCCAATTTTTATGCATACTTCCCTGCAGGGTTGAGTACTGCATCATTTTTAGGGGAGATGCTGAACAGTGGATTTGCTATTGTGAGTTTGAGATGGATGACATCTCCTGAAAAAAAAAAAATTTAACAATAAAATTAATAATAAAATTAAACCTACAAAAATCATTTTCATGAAAATATTCTTCTACAATCTTTTAAAATATGGAGAAATTTAATAATTTTTTATATAAATATATATCTTATTTTTTTTTATTTTTTTTAAATGTATTTCAGATTGCAGGAATATGTGAAAAGAATGTTAGGAGTGATAGCAACAAGTAGTTGCACAAACTATGGGCTTTCTCCAGAAAATGTTCGTGACTGCATATTAAAAGATGTTAGTGTTGGTTTACATCCAACATTTTTATGTGCTACGGTAGGTGAATTACAAAGATTTTATATGATAAGATCTTATTTCAAATTATATAATTTGATTTCAATTAAAAAAATACTGATGGAATAGTTTATGATTACAGATTGGAACCACATCATCAACAGGTGTGGATCCTTTAGAAGGACTATCCCAAATAGCTCGGGAACATGACATGTGGCTGCATGTGGATGGTGCTTATGGTGCTGCTGCTTGCATTTGCCCTGAGTATCAACATTATGTTGTGGGAATAAATAATTCAGAATCCTTTGTTATCAATCCTCAAAAATGGCTTTTTACTAACTATGATTGCTCTTTACTTTGGGTAGAGGTGAGATTTTCCATTATTTTTTTAATAGATCTTGTGATTTCAATGTTGAAGTAATCATAGATACAGTTAATTAGGATTATTAATTTGGTAAATTAGTATTATTAATAAAGTGATTTAAGATTAGTAGTTCTTGCTAGTATGATTTCTGAATTTGAATGTGCAATTTTTTTTGCATCATCATTTCCACTCCGTGATCCATCATCAGGATAGTTGAGAGCTTAAGGAGAAAAATCAGCTATTCTAATGATGGATCATGGAGTGTGATTCAAAATGTTGATGCAAAAAATTTTACACAATTGAATCCAAAAATCATACTAGCAAGAATCAATATGGATTGTGGAAATGTGATATCATTAATTAGTAGTTTTGTAAAATTATTAACTTACATGATGAATTATATGTTTGAATTCAGGATTCAAAATTTTTGATTGAAGCATTGTCAATGAATCCAGAATATTTGTAAAACAAGGTTAGTTTTATTTTAATCTATTTTTTTTATTAAACAAATTTAAAATCTTATAACCATAAATGTAAACTATCTCATTGCAACAATTTAGTAGAATGTACAATTCATCTATTTATGATTTCACAAAGATCAAATAAAAAACATACAAATTTATATTAATAAATATGATGATATGAATGAGTACGTCATCAAACAAATATTTAAATGAATATATTTTATTTTATATATGATCACTACAAATATTTTATAAAATAATTCTGAATATTATTATAATTAAAATTTTATCAAATTTATTTATTAAATGAATTTAATTTTGTTTATTATTATTTTGTGAATATAATTTAAAAAATATATTATTTAGCTTATTTCTATTTAAAAACCGAATCTTGTTTTTATTCAAACATTTGGTTGACCTTTTAAGATTAATTTAAAATATATATTAAAGTCATTATATTTGCAGGTATCAAGACCAAACAAGTGATAGATTATAAAGATTGGCAAATAGCACTTGGAACTCCATTTAGGTAGGTAAATCCATTTTATATGATCAAATTCAAATGATATATTATAATTGTTGTATATGCTTAACATTTACATTATTATAAAATTATATTTATATATATATATATATATATCTTATAGTTCTTTGTACATTTAAAACAATAAAGAATGTATAAATATAATGAAAACTTTTATTTAATTAAGATTATTTATTTAATAATTTTAGTAAATATTGTAATAATGTTTTTAAATAATTTATTCTTTTATACTATTTATTAAAGGTTTTTAGATGATTTTGATAAATTTTAATTTAGATAATTTTTAAAATATATAAGTTATAATAAAGATTTATATCTCGTAAAAAAAATGTATGAGTAGTAAATTATAATTCAATCAAAAAATTATATATTGTGTTCAGATTTGTATTGTTTTAACTATTTTTTATGTTATATATTGTGTGTTTTAAGTAGGTCATTAAAGTTATGGATGGTATTATGTCTTTATGGAATTTCATAGCTTTAGACATCTATCAGATATCAAATTTCTCTTGCTCAACATTTTGAAAATCTTGTAATCAAGGATAAAAGGTTTGAGGTAATAATTGTAATAACCCCTTAATATGCAACCATTTTTTTTTTTTTGAATAAGATCTTGATACAACCACATACTATTTTCATGACTGCACTAAAACAACATAGAGACGATTGGAATGCATTCGTAGTCTATAGGCCTACACAAGGAGTTTTAATTTAAGAGTTTACAACTTGGTTGAGGTTTTCAACATTAATACATGATATGAATATGCAACAACAATAAGAAAACATGCAAAAATTCAAAACAACAATTGGACAAGTTCCATTAATTTGTTCATGTTCATCATGCAACCAACCAAAGGAGATAAGACTATTCTAGTTATCCACTTGTTGTATCTCATAAGCCCTTTTACATTCTTGCACCCTAGAATCCAAGTTTACATGTTAAAGAATTAGCCAAAGTACTCTCTTCCTACCTATCATAGAAAGAATAATATGATTTTGCAATGATTACCCATCAATTGTGCAGCAATATTAAGGAAATGTGAATAATGAAATGCCATAAAGAATAATACTCACATGGGTACTACATTAAGTGATAGCAGGAAGAAGGTGGTTGTTCACATGAGAGATTTAGACACCCTCCAGTCTTTATAGTGCATGGTATCCCACCTTAAGGATAAGAATTCCCTATCCCAAACCACCAATGGACTCCAAGATCCACATGAGAGAGATGATTGTTCATGCCAAAGCTTTTAGACTCAGGTAACTACTAACACATGATATCTAGCTTTCGAAAGGTCTTCTATTACTATATTGGCACAAATAGTTCATAGCAACCTCAAGAGTAA
Source organism: Sequoia sempervirens (assembly GCA_007258455.2). Taxonomy (NCBI): domain Eukaryota; kingdom Viridiplantae; phylum Streptophyta; class Pinopsida; order Cupressales; family Cupressaceae; genus Sequoia; species Sequoia sempervirens. Next base: position 33,398 of record VDFB02151962.1, on the reverse strand, counting down.
GAAAGAACTAGAACTAGCACCTAAAACAACCTAGTCTTTTGCTTAAACTTCCAACTTCCCTAGTATGACTTTCCTCTAATGTCAAAAGCTACAGAATAGCAATTAATGACATCCTTCACCTGCATGACACTGGCTCTAGAACCTTCACGCTATTGGTGATAGCCATTCAAGCCTAAGAATTCCCTGTCATTCTTCACCGACATACCTAGGTGATAGCCTACTATCTCTGGATACCATCATATCGCTCTACCTACAGAGCATGCTCCTTGACTACTGTCAAGCTCGAGCATTGATAAGCTTATCTTCAAGCGGGTCATAGGATTTACAAGTCGATGATCACCATGGAAGAAGTGGAACTACTATGTTATAGGAGTAATGCATTCCTCCTACCTATGCCCTTGTAGAGCCCATGCTCCAACCATCATGTGTTGCCATAGAGGTCAACAATTGTATCCAATTTGTTTTGTAAGTGGACTAAGCCATCCTAGAGCTAGATAAACAGGACCATTCCTATAGTCCACCTAACTACGGTCTTTCCTAAGACTTATGAAGTCTAGCTAATATTAAGGGTGATTAACCAATTTCTCTAGCATACAGAGACATTTTATGTGGTCACCTAAACTCGAGAAGAAATTCATTCATCGATTTGTATATGTATTCTAGCCAACCCTTATATACACCATTAACTAGTTGAAATCTATTGTCATCGCAAGGGCCCAACATGTTACTCTTCCCACAAATATTCTTATTAAGAGTTTGACATTAATTCTACCTTGGCTATCCTAGTTTCAGCCAACATCCTTACCCAAAAATAGAAAAATAGGAAGGTGTGACTAGTATATTTTTCCTTCCAACATTCAATAACAAAGACTCTTACTCTATAATAGCAACCAACAGTTTAACTCGCTAAGACAAGGAGAGATCAACTCGATTAAGTGAAGAATCACAAAAAGGTGAAATGCAATTCTAAACCAATTTCACATCCTATTGACCTTCAGATTAGTTTTTGGCAACTCTAACCATTTTACAATGAAATTAATAGCTAACACTTATTCAAGATATATGAAGCAACTTGATAGCAATGAAATTCTAATGACATCATAAAAATACAATGAATACAACATTTAAAGGTAAATACAATAGTATAAAAAGGGATATGCTTACTAAAATTGAGCATTTGGAAGTATCCCAAGCATCTAAAATTGCTGCAGCAATCTACTAAGGTCTGAGATCAATTATCCTACACTTATTTTCTTCTTCTACAACTCATTTTTTGGTAGAGACTAATATTCTAGCTAGGTTTTTTAAGGGAGAAACATGCACCACGGTGATTGAATGAACTACTTAAATTTTATTCAATCAAACAAGCTAAAACCTATGAGGAACAACAATATAAAACTATATTTAAACTTCTATTCCAAAATATAGCTGAAACTTATGATTTTATAAAAGATGACAACAATAAATACTAAGTTAAGCTACTACCCCAACCACACAAGCTAAATCCTATGAGTTTATAAAAAGAAAAACAATAAAATATCAAGTTTATGCTTCTTCTCCAACCAGGCAAGCTGAATATTATGAGTTTTAAAAAGAACAATAATAAAATATCAAATTTATGCTTCTCCAACTAGGCAAGCTAAATATTAGGAGTTTTTAAAAAACAACAATAAAATATCAAGTTTATGCTTCTTATCCAACCAAGCAAGCTGAATATTATGAGTTTTGAAAAGAACAACAATAAAATATGAAGTTTATGCTTCTTCTCCAACCAGGCAAGCTGAATATTATGAATTTTAAAAGAACAACAATAAAATATCAAGTTTATGCTTCTTCTCAAACCAAGCAAGTTGAATATTATGAGTTTTAAAAAGAACAACAAGAAAACATGTCCTCAAGTGTGAGTATCCACTCCCAGCAGCTAGAAAATGGTGCCAAAATATCTAGACTCAATCTAGACACCTCCCAAACTGGGGTTTCTCTTGCTTGCACCTCCCTCCTTCCAAAATGATGAAAACCATTGCTCCAAAACATTGAACAACTCTCTCTTTCTCTTCTAGGCCTCATCCTTCCTTTCTGTCTCTTCCATTTACTATTTTTTCCTATTTGCAGAGTGCTGAGGGGACAAGAATTATTGCAGCCAAATTCACATTCAAGAGGGCTAACCAACAGTTGAATATTTTTGCCTATAGAATTTTCCTGTTGAAACCCTACACCTCTCTTCACATTTCTTCCTCTTATTATTTTTTTGTACTTTGTACGACCCTTTTCCTATCTCGTTGGTTTTATTTTCCTTCTTATTTTGTATTCCTCGGTTCTTCTATAGCTTCAATTTATTTATTAAATTCTAGCACACTGATTTTTATTTATTTAAAATGTATTCTACCATTTGCTTCTCTTTTTTTTTATAAATTACTTTGATGGCTTGTAGTAATTTAAATCAACACTATAGGCTATAATAATAATTATAATAAATTATTTATTTATTTAATAACTTAATACTTAATATATTAAAAATGGGAAACTAGTATTTATAATTTGATTTCCTAGTTACATATTTAAATTCATAATGGCATTCTAAGGACTCGCAAGTGACGTTAACAATACCTATGGATTTGCAAATCCACAAATGAGACTAACTAGGTGTTGGATAAATGTACCTATTTCTACTTCAAACAACCTTAAGTTAACCTAGAGTCTCAAAAAGGATTTGGAATAACAATAATTTCTTTTTATGGATGCAACGAGTCCACTCCACCATGCACCCTATCACCTATGCACAAAACATGGTTCCTCACAACATTCATAATTTAGTTAGTCCGAGTTAGATGAAAGATGGCCAAATATATTTGTATAGAAATTAAATGAAAAACATAACTAGATTTCATATGCATACATCACTATTAACCATTAAATGTTCATTCACTTAAGAATACACACACCCATTCACTTACATACACACACATAGTTAAAATATTAAATTTCAAGTCCCCACCCCTAGTCCAAATTACATTGAGACTATGGGGCCTTAGGATGGGTTCATACAGGGATGTGACATCCTCCTCCCCTTAGGATTAAGCTGGCTCGACTTAGCTAAAATAAGTTTGGATATTCTAGTCTAATTAGATTTTCATCTTCCCAAGTAGTTGTTTGCTTCCCATACTGGTCCCAGAGGACCTTAACTTGCGGTATTGTTTTGTTGTGCAGTTGTATGTTGTGTCTTTCTAGGATGGAGAGTATTTCAAGGTGGATATCTCTAGCCTCTTCTACATGTAGTGCTTGCCAATCAATTACATGGGTGGGATCAAAAACATATTTCTTAAGTAGTGATACATGAAACACATTATGTATGTGAGAGAGAGAGATGGTGGAAGAGCTAGTTTGTAAGCCACATGACTAATATTTTCGAGTATCTCAAAGGGTTTGATATATTATGGGAATAATTTGGCAGCCTTGCCAAATTTTATTGCACTTTTTTGGGGTTTGACATGCAAAAACACTCTATCCCCTACTATGAATTCCCTCAGTGTTTGCTTAGCATCTGCATAACTCTTTTGTTGATCAGTAGCTTCCTTCAACCTCTCCCTAATAATTTTTATCTATCTATCATATTCTTGAAGTAGCTAAGGTCTAATGATAACATAGTTGTCCAAACAATCCCATCCTATTAGAGTTTTGCACAAGTCTTTCCATAAAGCGCCTTGAAAGGAGACATTTGAATGGAAGAATGGTAGGAGTTATTGTATGAAAACTCAATTAAAGGTAAATACTCCTCCCATTTCTTGGGTTGATCCATTACATACATTCAAGAATGTCCTCCATAACCTGATTAACCCTTTTTTTCTAGTGATTCATTTCAGGGTGGTAGGTAGTACTAAAATTGAGTTTAGTACAAAGAGTGGTCATGAGGGTTGTCCAAAATCTAGAAGTAAATAGTTTTTCCCTATCAGATATAATCACTTCTAGCATCCCATGCAACCTGACTACCTCCTTTATGAATCTTTTTGCTAAAGTTGGAGCATCATCCTTAACATTACCAGGCATGAAGTGTACTACTTTGGTTAATTTATCAATTATTACCAAAATACTATCATGTTGATGTCGATTTTTAGGATAACTTGTCACAAAATCCATTGAAATGACTAATCATTTGTGCCAAGGAAACTCATGGGGGTACAATGTCCCTACTAGATGGAAATGTTTAGCCTTGACCCACTAGCATTCTAGGCACTTTGCAACAAAATTTGCTACTTCTTTTTTCATTCCTGACAAAAAATAATGAGTTTTTAGATCTAAGTACATCTTAGTTACTCCTGGATGTGTTTGGTAGGGTAAATTATGGCTTTACTAAAGGATTTTTTTCTAAAGTTTCCTTCTTCAGGTACATATATTCGCTATTCATAACATAAGATACCTGCGAGCCCACTCCATTTCGGTCGTCATTGATGTCAAGTAAGTAGTTGTTATTAGTAATGTCATGATGATGTGGTGATTTTATAATTTAATTTAATTTTAAAGTTATGAAATAACATTAATATTATGCTGGGATTTAATTAATAAAGTTAATTTAATTATAGGGTTACTTGTTTTATTTGGAATTAAATAAAGAATTAGATTCAATAATAAACGCTAATTTAATTATCTTTGGTTGTTTGTTATTGAATGTAATCAGAATTGATGAGGAAAGATAATTATCATTTAATCATTAAATTCAATTAATAAATGTAAAAGTGAGAAAATATTGAAAGGATTAAATATTAAAATTTCACTTAAGTTTGAATGACGGTAAAAAATGAGAAAAGCCGTAAAAGTTTGGTACCTAATTTAATTGATAAGTTAATAATGTTATTATGATAAGCAAGGTGATGAAATAAATTCTAATAAAATATATTATTAATGTTTAAAATAAATACTAACTATATTTGGCTGGCAAACTATCTTAACGGTTGGGAATTGATCCTTGATTTGTAACTGACTGAGAAAGAAAAGAGGCGATAACTGCAACACTTGAAAATAACCATCTTATAGCAAGAAGAGGGCGTTTTTTAAGGGGGCAAATATTCACTTTCTAAGATAATTGGCAACCTGCGAAGAGAGGGACTAGCGTTTTGCTTCGAGTGCCTGACCTCAAGTCTTCATCCTCGCAGCGGTGGGAAAAAGAGAAGGAGAAAGGTGAGGTGCAAATACGTGACTTATGAGTAAGAGAATTAACGTATAACTTCTTCTTTTTTGAATTTGACGCATTTCTGTTTGACAACCGTCATAAAAACATGTGTGCGAAATATAGTAAAGAAAAGAAATTATGCATAAATTGTAACTTGAATGATTTCAAACTGGGATAAATTTTCCTTCCCTTCTGTTGTGTGGATAGGAGTGAAATTTGATAATAATGCAAGTAGATGGCGATATTTCCAAACTCCAATATTCTCTTTCTTTTATACTTAGCAACTTGTCGCAGTTACAACATTTAGAGTTGAGACGTTGTACATAATTAAATAGCCTCCCTGAAACCACTGGCAACCTGTCTCAGCCGCAGCTCTTAGATTTGCAAAGAATTAAGTAATATCTCTGATTTCATTTTCAACCTGTCTCATCCACGCACTTGAACATGGTAGGGTGTATAGATTTAAATAAATTTCCTGTTTCTGTTTGCAACCTGTTTTCTGCCGACACACCTGGCATAATGGGAAGTTTAAAAGTTTAAATAACCCCTCTAGTTTCATCGGATTGTTTCATGCATCATTGAACAAATGTATTGTTCCATTTGTTTTGTCATTTGTGCATTTACCTTCCCTTCAATTATTTTAGTTTGGTGTGATTTTCTAAGTTGAAACTAGAAACACAACATATACATGTTGTTTTGACCTAGTAAAATACATCCCTAGCCAAACATGGAACCGTAAGTGGAAGCTATCACTCTTCTTTCTTCTTGCCAAGCACACTTTTGCTATGGAATTTATATATTTCATTTTATATTATATGCTGAAAGACTGAATAAACAATTCATTGCTTGGGCGAGCCATTATGAGCATGTTGGCAGACCTTCATCAATCTATAAAAAAGCTGAAGATCTTCCTGAGTCACCTTTGTAGTTCTCTCTACCTTGTCAAACTCATTCAATGCTGCAGATCGCCTGTGGGATTTAATCATCTGTATCGCATGGTTGATGTGCCTTGAATCCTTAGATCAAAAAGGGAATTTCCTTAACCTAAATTTTGCGAGGGAGTTTCAATGTTGGCATATAGTTGGCATTAAAGCCGATACTTATACCTGGAACATAGAAAATTATCCTCATATAAGATTTCCCTCCATCTTGTTGTCTTGTAACATTCTTGATGGTGGCTACATGAAATGGAACCATGATGCCATATTTGGGTACCTGAACAGCAGCGTTTTTTTTTGTATCAATCTAAATCATGAGCTCTCTAGAAACAGGGATATTGTCCTCTCTTTATTTTTAGTCATTATTGAAAATAAAATGATTGTGATGAACAGCTAGTGATAATTTTATTTTATTTTTAGTCTTTATTAGTACTAACCTTGGTGTAATGTTTACCATGTACAACACTAACAAGGATTACATTTTGTCTCCTTATTCTATCCTTACATGACCAGAAGATCAAGAGTTGCAGATTTCTGCTATCCTTACATAATCATACATTGCAATCAATTCTTATATCTGCAAACAGTCCTGTGATCAATATGGTCTCATTTGATTGGAACCGTCCCCATCCAAGCCTCTTACCATTATATTCTTCCTCTTGGGAAAAGTGTGGTAGATGTAAGTTGCAGACTAAGATCCATTTATATTATCCAAAACATTAACATGAAGCGCCACCACTTTCAGGTATTTTTGTTATGCTATGTGGTTTGGAAAGCAAATCTATAGGTTATTTGATAAATCTGCATTATGTTTGGTAGTCATTCATATAAATATCTATAGATGCTTATTTGCAAATTAGTCATTAGATTTAGTGTTCCTTTTTATTGTTAAGAGATTAGTTAATTAGGTTATTTGTTTAATAAATTAATTATAAATATTGCAATATTCTGGAGCTCGGGGACTTCGTCCTCTATTATTGGGTTGGTAGTGAATTAAGTGAAAATATAATCTTATTTTAGGTGATTAATTAAGCCGGTTCATAAACTAGAATGTATAATAGGGAAGAAATAAATAAAGAAATAAATAACGAGCTTTAATTTGGTATTGTTCCACCTTTCAAGAAGACTGATTTATAATTTCTCTTTCAAGTATAAGGATATAAATATTTATATATATATATATATATAGATTGGGTATTAATTATGTGAGGGACACATAGATTCTTGTATTGTTAATAGTTAGTATTTATTTGGGTAACTTTGGAATAATAAATATCTTCCTCTTTAATTTGAAATAAATAATTACTTATTTTTATAGAGATTTAGTTAAATAAATGAATTGAAGTAAATTAAGTTTAAAAGAAATATATTAATGCATATATATAGGGTTTTAATGAAAGAATACATTTTACCTATGTGAACTTATTGTGTAACATTGGTAGATTAGTTTATTCTTACTTTGGTTAGTTCCAAGTGGAATAGTTAAATTAGAAATAGTGAAAAGTAGAGTTTTGTATGTGCTTGCTCTGCGTAAGTAAAATTAGATGATTATGGAATATAATGAAAGTATAAATATTATGTTATTAGAAGAATCAAGTTGCTTGAAGCAGAGGTAATTATAAATAAATAAAAATAAGATGAAATTTTTCTATGTGGTTATTATGTGAAAATTATTTTAAATTCATATGAGAAAAGAGTATTTTGGGCCTTCTTAGATAATTTATTGTGTTAAATGTTAAATGGTTTTAATTACCCTTTTTGTTATCTAATGAGTCTGTGAATGATAATTATTTATCAAACTACTATGTGAAATAATCCATTAGTATCATAATAAAGTTGTAAATTATAGAATTGTCATCTTAGTATTACATTTTAAAGTTATAATTAGGATTCGTATTAAACAGTTGATGGAGTTGGTTATCTTATAGATGATATAGTTATTTTAAATATAATTATTTGTCGTAAATACTCTCTTAATTAAATTAAGTGGATATGTTAAAATAAGTGATAAGAACGTTGAAATAATGCCTAAATTAAAGGAATGTCTTTATGGTTATAAGGTGTGAGTGATTGTTGTTTTAAACAAAGTGTTTTGATTATTGGTTTAAGTGTTATGTAATTGTTTTAAGATGGGTGTGATTTGTGGGATATTTATGGAGATGTTTCGATGGCCTGTTCATTGTAAGTGTTTTAAGATAGTGTTCTTCAAGGTTGATGTGTTTGATGGTTTTAATTTGTGTTTGGAAGAGTATGCTTGAGAATTAGTGTCTTATGGCTTATGACATCAGATTATATCTTCATTCGCAATATTGTGATATCCTTAAAAGTTGGAAATGATTGATCTTTAAAATAATGTTCTTATTGATTGCTTCGAGTTACTTCTTATTGAATGAATGGTTATATTGTATTTGAATGTGTGGTTTATGGATTGTTTTGATAGACCCTTTCAATGTGACGTTTCCTGGGTTGATTTTTGAGTTGGAGATTTTCTCTCATTTTATTTATGTTGCTATTCGTTGGGAACCCGTATGTGTTCTTTTGTTCTTTACCCTTAGTGACAAATCGGTTAATGTTATCTTTGTCATGATTGATGATTATGCTTGAGTTGATAATGAGTCAAATTGAAAAGTTCTTTGAAGTATGGGTATTCCGAGAGGAGAAAATAGAGGTTTCCCTTGGATGTCCGATTTTGTTCGTATCGAAGTTGTTGATGTTGTTTAATGGAGTTGTTGATCTTATTTTAATGTATTCTCTCATTATATTTGAATCGCTTTTGGTTCTTCAAGGTTTTTCTTTTATTGTTGTCAGATTTTCATGGGGAAACCCTAGTGTAACTTTTTGAGAATCTTCCAGAGGTTTGTTTTTTATGGTTGGTCAATGTTCTCTCTCTATGTGCCTTGATTTTTGGAATTTAAAAGGGTTGTACATGAATCGTTGAGATTTTGATTATGTATTTATGGCAAGATGGGTGATGCCTTGCATGCTTCTCTGTTGTGATTTAATGTACTTGTTATGTTGTACAACCCTTGGATTTGGTTTTTATGTTTTGAGTGTCTAGAGTGAGAGTGGCTCTAAGTGGGTGGTCGGCGCACAAAGGGGTGCCAGGATAGCCCTCGTTAGAGTGAAATTAAAAAGTGATAATTTAAATAATTAATTAGGGGGTGGGTAGAATCACATTAAAAAGATAATTGATGCCTCATCTGCCGTTTAGTGCTATCACAGGCTAAAGGGGATTGAGAAGGCCGTGGTTGGCAAGATCGTTACCTTGTCTTCATGAAAGGTTAACGGTTCTGCATGAGCAACCCTATAGAGCAGCGCCTTGAGACAGGTAGTCTGGATAACCATAGATGGAGGCGGCTCCTAGCGCTCGGATTGTCTGGATAATTCGTCAGTAGACAGAGGCGGCACCTTGCATTAGTAGTAGTCTGGAGAATCCATGTTAAGCCATGCGATGACACTCTCCTCTAACACTCCTTATGTTGCTTCTTCGAAAATCCTCTAGAAGTGGTCCTTTGTCTTGAATTGATGAAACCTAGTTATTTGAGATGATTTATGGTTTTACCCTATTTTATCTTTGGTGTACTTGTGGTTTTGTATGTTCTCATCGGTATTTGACTTATGACCTTGTACTCTTATGGTACTGTGATATGATGTTATTGTATTGTATCATTGCGATCTAGAATTGTGATATGTTTATTAATTCAGCTTGATTTGGAAGTGTTTTATGATCTTCCTTTGGTTCCTTGTTTACTAGCTATTGCCTTGAATTATGTGATGAGACTTATGACTCTTGGATGTGGTTGATTATGTCATTGTAATTCCTGAGTGTTATGATACTTTTGTATGACGTTGAGTCTTGTGGTTCTCTGTTGGATGTTCTTGGTTGAGGTCTCTTTCTTGTTAGCTCCTAGCACGGGGGGTGGGTCTTCGGGCTCACATGGTCGGGTGGAACGTGCTAAGCACCCCATTGGGTCCCCAGTCGAGGATCGAGAGGAGCGGATTGGTGCTATTGCAGTGACTCCAGAGTTGTATCTATCTTGGAGCTAGTTTGATACTTGGTATTCATCTATTTATTTGTATCATGCTTTCTTGTGTATGGTTTCCATTTATGTTTGGAAACACTGTTGCATCATTGTACTTCTTGAACATTGTACTGTAATGTAATATTAGCCATGGCAGTTGTTATTCAATGGTTATGTTAATCATGCATATGTTGTATTTATGTGCAGATGGCTTTTTATCAATGAATTTTCATATATGTATTATATTTGTTATTGTTTACTTTATATCTTTGGATTTTATTCTTTATTGTTGTTGTATGGATCTAAGTCGCGTAATGACTCTTCGTGTACCCCAAGGGATGTATGTGTTAATGAATCTATTTAAATGAAATTCATGTTCGACTTAATGTGTATTACATGTATGTTATGTTTATTAAAAAAAAATTGCTGTAATTATTGTGTAATTGTCCTTTGGGGTTTACAGTGGCGTTCGTCATTAGATGATCTATTCTCTGCAGTCCCTTGCTGTAGTTCTAGCCTTGTTTGTTGACAAAAGGGATCTTTTTCTTGCATCTGCTTAACACTCTTAGGCATACTAAACTTTACTTGAGTGATTGCAACTTGTTTGGCCCTACGACTTAAGGCATCAACAACCTGATTCTCTTTTCCCTTAACATATGAAATGTCTATCTCATAGTTACTTAAGAATTCTAGCCACCTTTTTGTCTAGCATTTAAGTTGGGTTGACTGAATAAAGCGTGGACAATTACTACAAGTTCCAGATCATGAGTAGGATACTTAAGTTCATGATCCTTCAATTTCCAAGATTCAAAAGCGATCACCTGCCCATTTTGCATCAAAACTCCACCTAATCCATCCAATGAGGCATTTTTCCATACTACAAATTCCTTTTCAAGATCAGGTACTTGTAGGATTGGAGTGTTGTTGAGAGCTTCCTTCATCTGCTAGAAGGAATTTTCACTTTTTTCAATCCACTCAAACCTCTTTCCTTTTTGCTGAAGAGATGTTATGGGGTTAACTATTTTAGAAGATTTCTCCACAAATCTTTTGTAGTATCCAGCCAATCCCATAAAGCTCCTTACTTCTAATACATTCTTAGGAGTAGGCCAATCTACAATTGCCTGAATTTTAGTTGGACCCACTGAAATTCCTTCAGCTAAGATGATGAGTCCAAGGTAGTGTATCTTAGGCTAGAAGAAGGAACACTTGGAAAATTTCCCATATAATTTATGTTCTCTCAACCTCTGTAGTACTATTCTTAGATGTTCCTCATGCTCCTAGAGATTCTTGGAGTAGATGAGAATATCATCTAAAAATACCAGCACAAATTTTTCCAAGTAGTCATGAAATACATGGTTCATGAGGCTCATAAAGGTGGATGGATCATTTGTTTAGCCAAAAGTTACCACTAAAAACTCATAGTCGCCATATCTAGTTCAAAAAGTTGTCTTCAGAATATCTTCTTCCTTGATCTGGAGTTGATGGTAACCAGACCTTAGGTCTATTTTTGAAAATATTGTGGCTCCCTCCATTTGATCAAATAAATCATCAATTCAAGGAAAGGGATAGGGTATGTGCAAGATCATCATGGAAAAAATAGGCCCTTAAGTGGCAAAAAATTCAGAAAAATCAAAGTTAGGAAACTTGACGTAAAAATTTGAATAAGTTAACTATATTATTTCAAAAATATGTAAGAATAGAATCTATAGAAAATTGAATGTAGTTTCTAAACTACTAGGTTTGTTTAAAGAAAAAAAATCTATTTGGTGAATATTTGAAATTTCAATGCAATGGTACTTAAATTTCAGGGAAAAAATAAGAAGGTGTCTGTTTGACCACCCTAACCACAATTAAATGATAATATTTTTTTATAATATTTTGGATATAAGTAGAGGACTCATGCCTCAATGTGATGCATATTTTTTTGTAATTTTTTTTCCAAGTAAATAATAAATTATGATTTTTTTATTACAACTTTTTAAAAAATATAAAAAATCATATGTCTGACCACCTTAACTTGGTCAAAACTTTATGAAATTCAATTTTTCTTTTTTTAATCCTATAGTATACAAAGCATAGAATGTGACACATGTTTTGGATTGAAAAAATGTGATACTATTTGAAAGCTATAGATGTTTTCCAATCAACCTATCAATTAGGACTTTAGTCATAATTTGAATAGAAAATGAATAATAATTACTTATTAAATTCAAATTAAAGCATAAGTTATATCGGTGGAAAGCTGAGAATCTCTTTTAAAAACCCTTTTCATTTCATCAATTTTGGGTAAAAAAATAGTCGTCAGCCATATACCCATCATATTGCCACTTTTTGGCCCATCATGATCCTGCACATACTCAATATTTATTTCTAATGGTCATGTTGTTCAATGTATGATAATCAATTCACAATCTTAGAGTCCCATCTTTCTTCTTGATGAACAACACTGGGGCTCCCCAAGGTGACAAACTAGACTGTATTAGCCCTTTTTCCATTAAATCATGTAGTTGCACTTTTAGCTCCTGTAATTTAGTAGTATTCATTCTATAAGGAGCACTCGATATAGGCTCTTCCCTTGGAACTAGATCTATTGAAAACTCAAATTGTCGCTTAGGGGGTAATCCTGGCAATTCTTTAGGAAAGATGTCTTGAAATTCTTGAAGAATAGGATGATCCTCAATATTAGGAACTAGGTCTTCGCTACCTTCTTCAATCTTTACCATATATAGTTTGCTTCCTTTCCTTGAAGCTCTCTTGACTTGCATGGTTGAGACCATTCTCACAACTACTGGCCTTTGAATTCCTTGGAGTACTACCGGTCTTCCTTAGTCATCTACGCATTCAAACGTTTTGTTAGATCAATCTAGTTTAGCTTGGTGTGCCTTGAACCAATCCATTCCTAGGATCAAGTCATAAGTTCCTAACTTTATGACCAATAGGTTAACCTTGGTTTTTGTGATGCCTAAATTAATTTCTACTCCTCTCAAGCTGAAATTTACCTGTTGAGTCTTACTAGACCCAAACTCTACCTCCATATCCTCTTGACTAAGATTTTTAAATCCAATATTATATTTTTTTAACACCTCAGGTGAAATAAAGCTATTAGTTGCCCCTAAGTTTGCTAGAATAGAGATGGATTATCCACGAAAAGTACCTTGCAAATTTCTATGAGTGAAGCTTCATCGTTGGCTTGGTGGCTATCCACAACTGCATAAATTCTGGTTGGGGGCTTGGTGGATTTATCATGATTCCTTGGACACTCATTTTTGTAGTGGTCACCCCCGCAAGTCCAACATCCTCCCACTGGGCCACTCTTCTTTACTTCCCTATCCTTTGGAAAGCTAGTTTGTGCTACTTGCTTAGATGGTCTCTATCATTTTATTTCACCACCCTTGGTTTCTACTAATTCATAACTTCTTTTGTAGCCTTGATTCCTTTTAGACTTATCCCCTACCTTCTTTTCTATTATATTTTTCTTAAATTCCTTCCTTTTGTTGTTAGAGTGCTAAAAGGAATAATACTTTTGTTTATGCTCTTGCTTGCTCTTCTTCTTCTCTTCAACAATTAGTGCTACCTCCACTGCTTGATTTAGGATCTTAGGTCATGATATCTTCGTCGCATACATGAGGTTCTTATTCAATCCTAGAATAAACTTGTTTACACGGTCCTCATCTTCCTTCATGTAATGAACATAACAAAGTAAACCCATGAACTTAGATTTATACTCATAAAATGTCATCCCTCCTTGGTGTAGTGAATGGAATTCAGTCAATTTATGATCCCGATAGTGAACTGAAAGGTATTCCTTTCAGAATTTCTTCATGAACTTGTCCCAAGTCAACTAATGTGATTCATATTTTTTAATTTCCAGTAGATGGTCCCACTATAAAGATGCTTCCCCTTCTAGTTGATAGATGGAAATTCGGGCCTTAGTATTGGAAGTCACTTGTCTAATAGCCCAAAATACTTGTTCATTCCAATTAACCAAGCTTCTGCAACATCTCCTCCACCTGTTCCGTCAAACTTGGGAGCTTGCATTTTCTTTAGCTCCTTAATCAAAGGGTCCTTTCCCACCCTTTGTTTTGGCTCTCCCAATGAGAAGCTATGGGTAGTGGCCCTGAAACTATGTTCATGATCTTGGTCCTCGTCGGTTCTTAGGCCAGTGTTATGATTCATTTCTTGCTCCTTTTGTCTCATTAGTTATTCAATCTGTTGGTCTTGCTAAGCTATATTTTCTCCAAGGGCATTAACCTCAACTTTCAATTCCTCAGGTACCATGGGTTGTGAAGAGGTTTCACCTCTATTGGCTCTAAGTATTTCAGCTAAACTGGGACTAATTCTTCTCCCTATTGTCCTCTTCATTTTGGTAATTGTTAATCTCCACCGTGAGACAAATTATAATACATTCAATGTTTATTTACAACCTTCATCAATTGTTTTAAACTCACATGCTACAAAAATTTAGAATTAATCATCATTCGCTATGTTTCTAGCATCCAATGGTCAACTGAAATTCCCATTTTAACAATGTTAAGGAATAATTACTTTGGTATTTCTTCATTAACAAAGATTAATTACATAGATGCCATTTCATAGAGGTGATTATAGATGCCATTACATAGATAGGATTATAGATGCTACTACATAGGGGTGATGACAATTAATACTATATCATCACTACATATAAGTTTCTTACACAATAGGAAGTTCCTCTTCCTCAGGCTCTTCCTCATAATTTTAAATGAGAGCAGATGGTTTGGGGTGCACATGCTTGAATTCAAAAATCACTTTTTTGGATAGAGTTGGTGCATTCCACCCACAACCGAAAGGAAAATCTCTTTTAGCTGATGGCTTGGGCTTGGTTATGGATGGTGGGCTCGACTCTGGCAGTTTCACAATCTTAGAAGGTCTAACAACTTCCTTTCCCTTTTGTAGTTTTAAATGCTTAATGGTTATCACCAAGGTCTCCAAATCAGATATTGTTTCTAGTTCTATGTGAGGTAATTTCATATAAAATTCTACATAACCTACTATGGTCTTGGGTAAGGCATGTGGTTTTCTGGAGTCTCCCTTCTTTCCTCTCTTCTTGTGACCCATGGCTACATAAACATAGTAAAAATTTAGCACATGCAGAAAAAGTGAGCTCCATGGTCCTAGAGTTGGAAACTTGGCACTCTGATACCAATGTAATAACCCCTTAATATGCAACCATTTTTTTTTTGAATTAGATCTTGATACAATCACATACTATTTTCATGATTGCACTAAAACGACATAGAGACTATTGGAATGCATTCGTAGTCTATAGGCCTACACAAGGAGTTTTAATTTAAGATTTTACAACTTGGTTGAGTTTTTCAACATTAATACATGATATGAATATGTAATAGCAATAAGAAAACATCCAGAAATTCAAAACAGCAGTTGGACAAGTTCCATTAATTTGTTCATGTTCATTATGAAACCAACCAAAGGAGTTAAGACTATTCCATTTATCCACTTGTTGTATCTCATAAGCGGGTATGTGCGAGATCATCATGGAAAAGTGTATGTGCAAGATCATCACGAAAAAAATAGGCCCTTAAGTGGCAAAAAAATTAGAAAAATTAGAGTTAGGCAACTTGATGTAAAAATTTGAATAAGTTATCTATAATATTTCAAAAATATGTAAGAATAGAATCTGTAGAAAATTGAATGTAGTTTCTAAACTACTAGGTTTTGTTTAAAAAAAGAAATCTATTTGGTGAAAATTTGAAATTTCAATGGTAATTACTTAAATTTTCAGGAAAAATAAAAGTAGATTAATAAATGCGACCACCCTAACCATAATAAGATAATTATTTTTATAAGATTTTTAAGATACTCAGTAGATGACACATGTCCCATTCTTGATGCATATTTTTTTGTAATTTTTTTCCAAGTAAATAATTAATTATGAATTTTTTATTACAACTTTTAAAAAATATAAAAACTCGTATGTCTGACCATCTTAACTTGGTCAAAACTTCATGAAATTCAATTTTTCTTTTTTTAATATTATAGTATGTGAAACATAAAATGTGACGCATGTTTTGGATTCAAAAAATGTGATACTGTTTGAAAGATGTATATGTTTTTCAATTAGTCTATCAATCAAAACTTTAGTCATAATTTGAATAGAAAATTAATAATAATTACTTATTAAATTCAAAGTAAAGCATAATTTATATTGGTGGAAAGTTGAGAATCTACTTTAAAACCCCTTTTTGTTTCATCAATTTTGGGTAAGAAAAAAGTCATCAGCCACATACCCATCATATTGCCACTTTTTGGCCTATCATGATCCTGCACATACCCAAAAAATAGGCCGCCCTTAAGTTGCAAAATAATAATAATAAAAAAAGAGTTAGGTAACTTGACGTAAAAATTTGAATAAGTTATCTATATTATTTAAAAAATATGTAAGAATATAATCTATAACTAATTGAATCTAGTTCCTAAACTACTAGGTTTATTTTTATTTTTTTATGAAATTTCAATGCAGTAGTACTTAAATTTCAGTGAAAAAATAAGAAGTAGATGTTTGTCTGACCACCCTAACCACAATAAAATGATAATATTTTTTAATAATATTTTAGATATAAGTAGAAGACTCATGTCTCGATGTGATGCATATTTTTTTGTAATTTTTTTTAGGTAAATAATTAATTATGAATTTTTTATTACAAATTTTAAAAAATATAAAAAATCGTATGTCTGACCACCTTAACTTGGTCAAAACTTCATAAAATTTAATGTTTTTTTTAATCCTATAGTATGTGAAGCATATAATGTGACACATATTTTGGATTCAAAAAATGTGATATTGTTTGAAAGCTATAGATGTTTTTCAATCAGCGTATCAATCAGGAGTTTACTCATAATTCAAATAGAAAATGAATAATAATTATTTATTAAATTCAAAGTAAAGCATAATTTATATTGGTGGAAAGCTGAGAATCTCCTTTGAAATTTTTTTTCTTTTCATCAATTTTGGGGAAAAAAAAGTCGTCAGCTACATGGTCAGCAATATCACTTAAATATTGCCACTTTTTGGCCCATCATGATCCTGCACATACCTAAGCTCTTTTACATTCTTGCACCATGTAATCCAAGTTTACATGTTAAAGCATTAGCCAAATTACTCTCTTCCTACCTATCATAGAAAGCACAATATGATTTTGCAATGATTTCCCATCAATTGTTCAGTAGTATTAAGGAAATGTGAATAATGAAATGCCATAATGAATAATACTCACCTAGGTACTACCCTAAGTGTGATAGTAGGAAGAAGGTGGTTCTTCACATCAGAGATTCAGTCACCCTCTAGCCTTTATAGTGCATGGTGAATCCCACCTTAAGGATAAGAATTCCCTATCCCAACCCACCAATGGACTCCAAGATCCACATGAGAGAGATGATTTTTCATGCCAAAGGTTTTAGACTCAAGTAACTACTGACACACGATAGCTAGCTTTTGAAAGGTCTTATATTACTATATTGGCACAAATAGACCAAAAACCCCGAGAGTAAGAAAGAACTAGAACTAGCACCTAAAACAACCTAGTCTTTTGCTTAAATTTCCAACTACCCTAGTACGACTTTCCACTAATCTCAAAAGCTATAGAATAGCAATTAATGGCATCCTTCATTTGCATGACATTGGCTCTAGAACCTTCATGCTGCTAGTGATATTCATTCAAGCACACGAGAGTCACATTCTTCATCGGTATACCTAGGTGATAGCCTACTATCTCTGGATACCACCGTACCCCTCTATCTGCAAAGCACACTCCCTAACTAGTGTCAAGCTAGAGCATCAATAAGCTTATCTTCAAGAGGTCATAGGATTCCCAAGTTGGTGATCCTGCGGAAGAGTGGAACTACATGGCATAGAATGTGCATTCCTCTATCTATTCCCTTGTAGAGCCCATGCTCAACAGTCTCATGTGTTTCCATAGAGGTCAGTAGTTGTATCTGACTTGTTTTGTAAGTGGACTAAGCCATCCTAGAGCTAGATAAACAAGACAATCCCTAGACTTATGAAGTCTAGCTAATATTAAGGGTGATTAACTTATTTGCTTTTTCTTCAACTTGTTTTTTGGTAGAGACTATTATTTTGGCTGGAGTTTTTAAGGGAGAAACATACACCACGGTGATTGAATGCACTACTTAAATTTTATTCAATCAAACAAGCTAAAACCTATGATTAACATATAAAACTACATTTTAAAATTCTATTCAAAATACAACTAAAACTTATGATTTTATAAAGAGGACAACAATAAATACTAAGTTAAAGTTACTCATTGGGTATGTCTGGGGATCATCATGGAAAAATAGGCTAAGTGGCAAAAATTCAGAAAAATCAGAGTTAGGAAACTTGACATAAAAATTTGAATAAGTTATCATATTATTTTAAAAATATATAGAATAGGTGCATGTAAATTGAATGTAGTTTCTAAACTACTAGGTTTATTTAGAAAAACAAAATCTATTTAGTGAGGGTGGGGGAATTTCAATGTAGTAGTGCCAAATTTAGGGAAAAAATAAGAAGTAGGTGTTTGTCGACCACTAACCACAATAAAATGATAATATTTTTTATAATGTTGAGATATAGAGTAGGGGACTTCGTTAATGTACAAATGTGATGCATATTTTTTGATTTTTTCCAAGTAAATAATTAATTATGAATTTTTATTACAACTTTAAAAATATAAAAATTGTGTCATCTAACCACCTTAACTTGGTCAAAACTTCATGAAATTCATTTTTTTTTTTTTTTAATCCTATAGTATCTGAAGCATAGAATGTGACACATTTTAGGGTTCAAAAATGTGATACACGTCACGAAGCTATAAATGTTTCTCAATCAGCTTATCAATCCAATTTTTGTCATAATTCAAATAAAAATGAATAATAATAATTTGTATTAAATTCAAAGTAAAACTATAGGGAGTAAAAGCACAAACACATTGTCACACTTTTATAAAGGAATGACCAACAGCAAAAAATTCTGAACTTCGACCACATAAAAGTGGTCTTTATGTTTTGAATTTCAAAATGGTGTAAACTAATAAAATGTAGAAATTTTGGTGTAGTTTATTCCTGTAATTTTTAAAATTTAAAAATAAAATAAAAATTATTATGTTTTTATCAATTTAAGGACAAATTTTGGAATGCTGAAAATTTCATAAAAGAGTGACTTCACGGACCGTCAAGAAATAAAATGAAAAAAACTTCATTTCTCCTTCTTTTTTTTTCCAAATAGGTAATTTCAATATCCTGTGCATGGAAAAAAAAAATCACATTTTGATGTATATTTTTCCCGTAATAACGTTCTAAAGTCAAACATGTCAGAATTTGAGAGTTTTGACGGACCGTCAACTAATTTCAAAATTTTCAATCATTTAAAAAAAAAGAAATATACCCTTTTGAAGTAGACTTTCTCCTCTTATGCCTCATATAATATTTAAAATATTTTAATAAATTTTACTATCATTTTTTTAATATCAAATCAGCCTCTTTTTTAATTTTTAAAACCTACTTGCATTATTTTAATAATAAAAGATATCAAAACTAATCAAAATATTATAAAAATTCTATATTTGGATTCTACACTTCAAGCTCTACAAAAGGGTATTTTTATTTTTTGCAAAAACATCAATCTGACTAGAGAAATACTCTGCCAAAAATGAATGTTTCAGAAAAATTTGAAAAATGATGAGTAAGCTGCCATGTAGGATGCCAACTAGACATTTTCGGCCGACCCGTTTTCGGCCGAAACCCTATCGGCCGGTAACGAATCGGCCGAAAAGTAATCGCTCGAAAATTTATCGGTCGATAACTACTCGGCCGAAAATTAATGATATAAAACAAAGTTTTTTTCCCAATTTATCAAATTAAAAAAATTAGAAAATAACAAATATTTCAAAAAAAATTCAACTATTTTCAATTAAAAAAGCTTTATTTCAACATTTTGGAAGGCAATTTACAAGACGTATTTCGACGAAAAAAAAGGCATTTGGAGAAGAGGAGAAATATTTTTAAGGTGTGTTGATCTTTAATTTATTTAATTGATTATGTTTTTTTATTGAAAATGCATTTGAAGTTTGTTTTCACTTTTTCTTTATTAAAATATTAACATCAAATAAATATATGTAGAAATATATTCATTATTCAATTAAAAATATTTTATGTTTTGCATCTAGTTACAAGTTTTTTAAAATATTTATGCTATATTACATGTACATGTTTCATGGAAAGCTTATGTGTGTACAAATTTCTATGTAGGCAATCATTCAAATTTGAGTGTAATTTGTGATGGCAAATCGAAGGACTAGATCGAGGAAGTATGAACGAACACGAGTAAGACAAAGAAAGAGAAAAGTGGATGAAGGAACATCTACTGAACAACAACCCATGGAAAATATTGATGATCAAGGTGACGTACAGGTACAAGAACAAACTGAACCTAATACTAATATAAATGTTTTGGACTATGGTATGGAAAATTTGATGGAGATGGATGAAGATTCTCTTTTCAATAATATTTCATCTGAAGATATGTTATCTGAAAGCACATTGAAATTACACTCTAAAAAAATATGGGATGAATTTTTTGAAGAGAAATCTTTAATTGGAAGAGCACAGTTAATTGCAAAGTTATTTAGACGAAAAGAAATGACCCCTGTTTTGGAGTTGTTAGGGGTTGATAATAGGAAAAATTCATCAGATTTAAAACAAACAATTGTTGAAAACCTGTAAGAAGCATTAAAATGTATTGAAAAGAAGATTTGGTCTAGTGATTTAAGTGTTGCATGTAGAGCATTGATGACTGTAATTTCTAGTAAGAAATTATCATATAGAAGACAAGTTCAAGCAATTTCTGAATTACTAAATGTTTCTAGGAGAACTGTTCAAAGATATATTGAAAAGAGATGAAATAGATGGAAAAATTTGAGAAAAATTGGGTAAATATTTGTAGGGTTCCTCGAAAAGATAGAATTTCAGAAGATGTAAAGAAACAAGTTATTGAATATTGGACCACCCACTCTCGTGTTTCTTCCAATAGAAGGGATACTATACAAATAATAGGTGATGATGATACAAAAATTTCTCATCCAAAACATTTTATAGATACAACACAAAGTGAGCTTTTTGAAGCATTTAAACAAGAATTTTTAAATGTGAAGATTTGTCAAAGGATGTTTGAAACACTACGACCATCATTTGTACGTATAAATAAACTACGTGAAACTTGTTGTTGTCGAAATCATGTTGAATTTGATCTACACCTACAATCATATAGAAAAGTTATGGCAACAATTGATCGAAATTTAGCCATCCCTGGAAGCACAACACAATTTGTGAAGTCTCTTCTATGTGAAAAATCAGAAAATTTGGATGAATTCAACATTCAGTGTATAAAAAATGTATGTAATGATTGTAGAGATTTGAAGAATCTTTTACATGTTGACAATAATGAAATGCAAGTTACTTGGAAGAGATTTGAATATGAGACATACTTAACAAAGTTAGGAGTTGAGGCCAAAAAAATTGTTCTCAAAGAGAGTGGATTGCCTTACAATGAATTCATGAGTAAATTTTGCAATATCATATATCCACATATCCAACATTGTCATGGTGCAAGATGGCAATCTAAGCAATTTCATTATTCAAAGAATTGTTTTCCACTAGGTTGTATTCTCTCTATTGTAGATTTCTCTGAGAACTATACATTTAGTCCTCAAACTGAGATTCAAAGTCAATATTATCATTCAGAGCAAGTTGCAATCTTTGTGCAAGTTTGCTACAGGCATGTAGAGTTAGCGGTCGATGGAATACAAAATAGCAAAGATGATAGAATTATCATCAAAGAGGTTCACTTTTATATCAGTGATGATACGAATCATGATAGAAGCTATGTAGCTCATTGTTTCAAAATGTTTTTTGAAGACCTAAGACGACGTGGCATAAATCAAGAACAACACTGGATATGGTTTGATGGATGTGTTGGTAAGTACATTGGTTTTTAAATTATTTTTAATTAATTTATATTTACTTTTAAAACTTTGAGACTTAAATTATTTTTTGAAGATAATTCAAGGTTTTCAAGTGTTTAATTATTTGTAACTTCACAGTACAATTTAAGTCTGCAAAAGCCTTTGTTTGGTTATGTAGTCAACATGCTAGACGCAACACCAAATTTTTGTGGAATTTTTATGAGAGTGGACATGGAAAAGGAGAGCACGATGGAGCAAGAGCATGTGTGAAGTGTGCACTTCGTCAACATGAACTTGCTGGTATGTCCAATTTAGCTTCATACTTTTTAAAAGATTAGATATGTATATATATATTTAATTTAACTAAATTAAATTTTCTTTTAAGTTCTTTGAAAGTAATAGGTGACAAATTGTGCCAACTTGTCTGTAACTTGTAGGTAATGCCATACGGAATGCAAACAAAATTGTTGAATGGTGCAAAAGTCATTTTTCTACTCGCGACTCAACATACAACACACGGTATTTTTGGGAAGTTACAGGTATGTATGTCTAGTCAAAATTTGTTTTAAAAATTTGAATTTCGAAGTTCAAGTACATACATGATTTCAAATTGAA
The DNA here is from genome assembly GCA_007258455.2 of Sequoia sempervirens. NCBI lineage: Eukaryota > Viridiplantae > Streptophyta > Pinopsida > Cupressales > Cupressaceae > Sequoia > Sequoia sempervirens. The sequence continues at coordinate 10,636 of VDFB02151962.1, read as the reverse complement.
TTTTCAAGTTTGAATTTAAACAGATATTGATCGATCAAATCCTTATAATTGTCAAGCAATTCATGGTATTAGAAATCTACATCAAATCATGACAATGGGGAGTAGTAGGCCTTATGCAATGATTGTGAGAGAAAAATCATGTTTTTGTACTGATTGCATTGAGGACAATGCAAATATTGATCAATGTGAGAATATTAGAGATGGGTATGTTTCACAATGGGAAATGAAACATTTAATATCAATGCCTCCTTTTGTTGAAGATGACAATGTTGATGTCTATGATCCACTATATTCAGCTGATTACGAACGTGTATCTGATTTAGTTGTTATAGGTATGTCCAAATTGATTAATTTAGTTAAAATCAAGATTTAAATTATATATATATATATATATATATTCTATGTTTAAGTAAGTTTCAAATATAAAATATAATTTTTTACAACTTTTAAATGTATAATTTACTTAAATATGTAAATATGTGGTGTGTGTACAGGAGATATTTTCGCTATAGTTGCAGACCCTGAAAATGTGGAAGGTGTAGATTACTATCTACTAAGATGTACACAACCAAAAAACAAATTGTTCGAATCGATGACAGATGGTGATGGACAAGAGTATCCCATTGGATCAGTCGTTATTGAAGGCACATATTATCAACAAATAAAGATAGATAAAAATGGTATTATATTTGTTGATTATAGGCTAGGACAAAAGGTTCTACATTATAGTCACTTAGTTTTGGCAACAAAAATAAATTTAGAAACTTTACCTAAAAGAGGACGTGCCAAACAAAAGTGGAGGTTGCCTATTGAAGATCATGAGAAGATTTTAGAGATAATTAAAGATAGAGAGGATCCAGATTTTATGTACCAGGAGCTTTAAGTTGTTTTTTGGATACATGTGTACACATTTATGACTCCAAATCTAGATAATTTATATATTTGTATTGATTGGACATGTGACATGATTTAGAATGGTTTTTTTTTAGAATGTGACATGTATATGTTAGATCATATATATGCTTGATCTACAAAACCCAGTGACTTTAAAAATGTTTTAATTTACATTTTGCCTAAATTCCTTTAAATCATCTAAATTTCCAATTGCATTTTTACATGTTGGACATGGTTCATTCTTTTAAACCTTCACTCTTGAGAATCTCTCTAGAAATTCCTTTATATCATCTCTCTAGATTCCTTGATTGTAAATTTTTATGTTTGACACATGGAATTGTTAAACTCACTTTCAAATCTTTGAATTTAAATATTTGTTCAACTCCACCTATATACATGTTCTAATTTTGCATTTAAATTTATTTATGTTCCATGGAATTCTTAAGTTCACATTCAAATCTTTCATTTCATTTGAACATTCAACTCCACAAACTTGTATAAAATTATCTACTTGATTTGGTGTTTTCAAGTGGTGAAGAATCTAGACATAAATGTTGTCTCTAGTTTTCTTTATTTTTTATACATTACTAATGCACGACATTCAATAATTTTACATGATCATTTGGATTTTCATGTATCCATCTCAACCATACATCCAAATTTACTTAAGAATATTAGCTCCTATCTTTTAAGTATAGAACTAAATTATTTATCCATTTTGTTAATGTTAGATTGTATCCAGGTTCTCTTGGTTTGTCCTTTCTTGTTCACCTTAAGGTGCATTGGAATATATGAACATTGTAGTGAATCACAGTGATATCTTCCAAGTCATATCTAATTCCCAAATATAGAAATTCCATATCCTATTGGCATCAATTTAGCTTTGTTTACCATGTATAGCTTGAGACCATGAGCTACCTACATCTTCCAAGTCATATCTAATTCCCAAATGTAGAAGTTCCATATCCTATTATCATCAACAACAAGTTCTAATTGTTTACCATATCCTATTATTATCTTCCAAGTCATATCTAATTCCCAAATGTAGAAATTCCATATCCTATTGGCATCAATTTAGCTTTGTTTACCATGTATAGCTTGAGACCATGAGCTACCTACATCTTCCAAGTCATATCTAATTCCCAAATGTATAAATTCCATATCCTATTATCATCAACAACAAGTTCTAATTGTTTTAGAGGTGGATCTAGAAGAAGTTTATCTCTCTAGGAGACATGCCACCATCTATAACACCAAAAATACTATTTGAAGCTTCATTATATATTATAGCTTATTTATTTATTTTTAAAATATTTCAATCAATCACTAGAAAATTATAAATTTATTAATATGAGTAACCTTGTGTTGTCATTTATTGATTAAAAGATGAATCTTTGTTTTGTTCTAATATACATGAACTTTTCTTTCTTTGATAAAATAGATTTTATTTAGTAAATATTTTTATAAAATCCTTTTATCCCAACACAATACACTCATTTAAATATTTATTTTTAATTCAAAACTCATATATGAGAGATTATATATATTTCCTTCTCCAAGACCAGGATGCTAATACACTAGTAACATCTACAAAAATATATATAATTAAATATGAATTGATCAATTTTTAATTTATATATAGAATTGTCATCCAAGAGATCTACTTGATCAATTTTTAATTTATATAGAATTTTCATCAATTTTTAATTTAATAATAAATGTGCATGTCTTTCAAGATTTAAATATATATATCAATTTCTAATTACATATATATAAATGTTCCACATGGAATTCTTAAACTTTCAAAACTAGAAATTTGATTTCATTTACATTCAACTCCATGAATAGCTTGCATGCTTTATTTGAATTATATGGTTCATTCTTAAGTATAGCTCAACATCTAGTTCAAGAATTCTTTGCATGCACATTCAAATGAACATGTGTATTAGATTATATGGAATTAGAAATTAGGTTAATGTAGAGCGTGATATATGCACAATTTAAATGTATAAATAACTTTTACTGACTTTAAAAATGAACATTTAGAGCTTTAAAGAATTCAATCTAACTATCATCTATTTTCGATTGTATTTTTATGTTCTACTTTAAAACATGTATAGCATTAATCTCAAGCATATATGCATTCAATTTTTTCTATTTCTTGACCTATTTATTAAAGACAAATTCATTTTAACTATTTATTTAAATTAATTACATGTACATGTCCATCTTTTTAAATTTACAAATAGCAACCATTAGATAGTGGAGTGGACAACATTTTGATTTCACAATGTATTTAGTTATCTATATATGTACAAGAAGTGCATTTGAACAAGTTACCATAATTTAAATTTAAATAAAGGTACTTATAGATGTAATGTAAGTGAGTTCATCAAACCATAATAATGCACGTGTATAACAAACCTCTAAGATTCAAACCATAAAACATAATTGTATGAATGTGACATGTAAATTATAACAAGTATATATATGTGTACCATAAAACATAAGTATGTAACACGTCCAAATGTTCAATACATAAATCATGAAAAGTGTCCCCAACATATAATAAAATGATCTCAGACATGTAATACTATAAAACAAATCTCAAAGAGAGGGATGTCTGGTATGAATAGAATCATCAGATCTATGGCTCGATCTCTCCCTCGACCTCTCCCTCGATGCATGGCTCGATCTCTCCCTCGACCTCTCCCTCGATCCATGGACCGATCGCTCTGCTGATCCAAGATGTGTGGATCCATGTCTGGATCCAATATCTCCCGATCTGTGTCCTGAGCCTCGTCCCAACCCCTGCATGTGTTCAAGTACACATATATGTAAAATTATCTAAAAATTTTACAATGTACTTGAGTTCAATGTGTTCAAACTTAAAACATCAAGTAATTAGTTTTTTAAAATTAAATTTAAATGTACCTCATCTGCATACTGCATGGGATCGCCATCATGCTCCAAATTTCCAAAGTCTGGGAATTCACCATACTGCTTAAAATTTTCAAGTACACAATTTCAATCAGGAGTTAAACCCCTAGAAGTTTTTAAAATGCATTACATAAATTTTTAGAACACAATTTTAAAAATATATACATGTATTTAAATTATAAATTGAAAGTACCTGTTGTGCCTGCTTGAAAGCTCTACCAATGTCACTAAGATCACGAGAATGTAAAGACATCGTAGGGGGCCCTGTAGCATGTACAATATCAGTAGCAAAAAGAAGTCGACTATATGTCCCATGGACAGGATCAGGTGTCGCAGTAGCCTCAACGTGACCTGTAACATCCTGATGACCACCTGGGCAAGCTAAAGGATCAACAGAAACATGATGTGCACGGGATTCTGTAGGCTGATGTGGAATATCCTGAGCTGCATTTGCCACATTGTGGCTCATATCTGTATGAGGATATCGTTGTCTAATAAATTCTGGTACCCTGTCAAGAGCAATCCCATGGTCCTCACTGATAACCTGATATGCTGCTAGTAAATCCAAAATTGAGAGTCTACATGTATTACGTAGAGTCGTGTGGGTCATATGCTCGACATCTGCAAGAGTAGGTAGATCGGCACTAATAAATGGATCATACGATGCAGATGTAGCCTCAGTGGGAGGAAGGTTGATCCGTGGGCGTAATAAATATCTACCAACTCGATCAGATGAAATCTGATCAATCTGCGTCGTAATAGAGGCAATGTTTTCAAAAATCTGACTCTGAGTGGACCCTGTTGCTACCTCCCCTGCTGCTGCCAATTCCAAACGTTTTGGTAAAACCAAAAGGTTTGGGCCAACTAATGCCCTCTTGTCCACAGGCGGTGGCAAATTTGAAGGTCTAAACTGTGGTTTGTCATAAAAACGGCCTTTACCTTGGCCAGCATGCTCAGGATAAGATGTGTAGTCCACCTCTATATGTAAATGAAATTCTGCATATAACTGTTTGACAAAATACAATGGCAGCTCATCATTGTGAGGCCATCTATGATGTGCTGCCAACCATCTAGGGTATATGAATGGCGCAACAAGAGGATCTTCACACCTCGTAACCATATATCCTCTAATTTTATTTTTTCCTCTATAAAATGGGAACATGGATAACACATTTTCACCTGAAACTAATTTGGCAACTTCTTTATGTTTCACTGTGCCAGTAACACTCCTAGCAAGAGAAAAATAAAACTGTTCAATGCTGATTTCATCATAAGGATTGTATGATCGAATTGTCTCAATCATCTTCATAATCTCTTGTCTAATAGTGACTAATCTATCTCGATTAGCCAAATTGGGGGAGTTGTGAATTGTTTGCTCTAAACATTTTAGAGCATTGTCCAATCTAACAATACTATCCTGAAATATATTTGATCTAGTTTGAGCTTCTCGCTCAGAACGAGGGGAATGATGAGATCCCTCATCGGCCATGATATATATAAATAGATAGAGATCTGCATATCATTAAAACAAAATTACATAATGAACTACACAAATTTAAATTGAAATTTTTTCAAAACTAAAAAAAATATATATTTAAATTAAAGGTAAAATTTTCAAGTTTCAAAACTAGAAAACATTTTTGAATTTAAATGTATCTAATGAGATCTAGTTCAAACTTTATATCTATCGAGCTATGTGAACCTATTAAATCATAGGCATGCATGTAATATTCAACCAAGAGTAAATATGTAAAAAAAATATTTATCCTTTCAACCACTCTATACTAAAATTTTGATCAAAATAAAAAAATACTCTTCATTACAATTGGTCATATATGATCTAGCCTTTCTTTGTAATCAATTATTTTTTAAATCAAACACTAGAAATTATAAAAAGGTTAACATTTCCTTAATTTTTCGATCTAACTTAAAACATATTAAAGTAATAAAGTTAAAATTTAATTTAATAGTGTATGTGTGTATGTATGTATATGTATGTGTGTATGTATGTATGTATATCTAACTTAATTTAATAGTGTATGTGTGTATGTATGTATGTATATACATATATATGTATGTACATGCACATGATATATGTGTATGTGTGTATGTATGTACATGTATTATATATGTATGTGTATGTGTGCATGTACATGCATATATATGTGTATGTGTGTATGTACACATGTATATACTCAAGTACATACATACATACATACACACATACACATATATATGCATATACATACATACATACATACACGTATGTATATATATAATGCATGTACATGCATACACACATACACATATGTACATATATATAATACATGTACATACATACACACATACACATATATGTGCATGCACATATGTATATGGATATACATATATACATGCATATACATACATACATACATACATATATATATGCATATACATACATACATACATACACACATGTACACACATGCATACATACATGTGCGCACATATACACACACACACATACACATATATACATGCATGTACATACATATGTATACATACACACATGTACACATACACACATACACATATATACATGCATGTACATACATATGTATACATACACACATGTACACATGTATATATAATACATCTACATGCATACGCACATACACATATATGTACATGTATGTATATGCATGCACATATATGTCTATCTTTATATATGTGTATGTGTATGCATGTAGATGTATTATATATACATGTGTGCAATATTATGTATATGTATATGTGTGTACATGCATGTATATATGTGTGTGTGTGTATTTCTATGTGTGTGTATGCATATGTATGTACATGCATGTATATATGTGTATGTGTGTGTGTGTGCATGTGTGTATACATATGTATACATACACACATGTACACATGTATATATAATACATCTACATGCATACGCACATACACATATATGTACATGTATGTATATGTACATGCACATATATGTGTATGTGCGTATGCATGTAGATCTGTATTATATATACATATGTATACATACACACATGTACACATATGTATATATAATACATCTACATGCATACGCACATACACATATATGTGCATGTACATAACTTATCAAAGGCGCTTTATTTGGGAGATAAGTTTAGCATTCTATTTAAGAGATTAGTTCATATGGAATGTAGATTTAAAATTCATTTACAAGTATAGGAGGTATTGGAAAGCAACATATCTAAGGTGTACAACCCATGGACCAAAGGAAGTCAATTGAATCAAAGTGGTTTGAGACTGAAATGCTTTAAGAAACACTGAACCTTATCCATGGAACAAAAGTCCTTCTAAATTGTTCTCCCTTATTTAAGTGTTCCTCTCAATTTTGAAGGATTTGAGTGATCAAAAGAACTCACTAATATTTCACTAATATTTCCCTTCTTGATCGAATATTCCCATGTACCTCAAGGGGTAAAAGAATGTTCCTTCTCAAGATAGTTTTTCTTCAATATATAACTTTTTATCAAAATCTAATAAACATGCTATGGGAATGGCTCTCTCTGTAAGATAGTTTTAAAATTGTAACATAGTTTTCTGGATTTAACTTTGAAAGATGTCAAATCCATACTTTGTAACCACATTGGTCAAAACTCAAATCCAACAAATAGTTGGCATTAGCTTTTCACATTCATTGTAGTATTAGAAATATAGCTTCTGAAATTAAACTGAGAAATATAGCTTCTGAAATTAAACTGTGTATGTTTTTTGTATCGATATTTCAAATTAGATTGCAGAAATAGACTTAGAAAGAGGGGCAGGGGGAGAAATAGAGTTAATTCTAGAAGCTATATTTCCAAACCCACTCATTTTTGAGAAAATTATATTTAGAACACAGATCAGTGTTAACACTGTTAACAGACACTGATTAACAGATCTTTTACAAGTGATTAAGATTTTGACAATGATTAAGATTAAGACTTAGAAAGATTAATGCATAATAAAGTTAAATCTTGATATTCTTGGAACTTCAAAAATCTTTTTTCAGGTGGATGATACTGCTTCAGAAATTCATTGTAAGACAGGCTTCAGCTAAAATTGATTTTCATGCAGACCCATCTAGTTTGTGGAAAGCCATAATCCATTGTGTGTGTCGTTTTTGACTGTGTATTCGCTAAAGCTATGTGGAAGAAAATTTTGTTGGCTTGGTCACTCTTTGCTCATTAAGAAATATTGTAGCTTGATGTACTCTTTTAAGTTATTTGTTATTCTCCAAATGGGAAACACTCTTCTTTTATAAGATTTCTCTACCAAGTACTCGGGTTCTTGTAGAAAGAAAGAAATGCACATGTTTTCAAATAGGACTTTATAACTTCTACTTACTTCAGTTGTGAAGTCATGATCGCCTCTCTTGTTTTGCAAGTTGAACTATTCTTCAAGGTTCCAAAGTTTGATTTCAAAATATTTCTCAATGGTGAGTCTATTCAATATAAGACTAGCTCAGTGGTCAGTTGCGGCAAATTTTCAAAAATATAATGATTTCCTGACAGGAAAGTGAGCTTAACACATTCTCCTAAAGTTGTAGTTGACAAAGACGGTTGGGAAAACTGAAAGACCAACAACGGTTGTCACATAGTGGAGAAGAAAGATGATTCAAAGATGGATTTTCCTTCTCAAAATGGCAATGCTGTTCCTTAGAACTCTCTTCCTAGAGATCAAGTTGCTAATTCAAACCAAGCGTACACAATGCTTTTATTGAGACTGTTGGGATTCAGAGAGAGGAAACAAAAACATGGAAATGTAATAATTCATAATATCTTCTCTGATGAAAGTATGGATGATTGCTTGTATACTAAGTTACCTGTTCACCCCCTGCATTGCCCAGATCTAGGTCCAGCTCGTACCTACCCCAGATTCTGGGCCAATTTGAGCAGGGATTCTGATTAAGATTAATGCTTTTTTTCGGAGATCAGGATTTAACTTGATTATGCATATGTGATCACATTATCAACATCACCTCTACATGCATATGAAACCCACAAGGCATAAATACAGATCTCTATGCATAGGATTTGTCTAACCAAAAAGCAAATAATCGTGTAGGTCTATATATTTGTCCATGGGAGTTTCATCTACACATGGAAGTGAGTTTGGTAGTTGGGCATGTGCGGAGAGGATGAATAAATACCCATGAATGGTTGAATGTGACAAATGTAGCAAAGTTCTAGAATGAGCTCAAAAGTAAAAAAAATGGTATGTCCATAAACTGTAGTTCTTACATAGATCAAATCAAATGGCATTTTCTTATATGCAAATGTACCTTATTTCATTGTGAATGTCATGTTGATTCCATCTTCATGGTTCACTATCACTTGATTATATTGAGAATGGAAGCTGTATTGACTGATTCCTTTATGTGCAGAATAGGACATTGCAAACATGCTCATGCTTTAAGGGCCAGATGTTGAAGGATTAAAATAAATGCTAGCCCACATCATTTAGATGTGGGATAATACAGATTTCAGGCTCTAACCATTATCTACATGCTTAATGAGATCATAAAATGGAATTTTGAGTGGTAGAAGAAACATGGATGAGTTCATGTGTTGTTTCTACAAAAGACACAGTCTAAAGCTTTGAATCTCATAGTTCTTCATTCTAGATCAGCATATCATAAGAGATACCATGATGTTTCAATCTAAATTATAGTCATAGTACACAGTAAAATAAATGCAGATAAAAGTTCCCAATGAAAATATGAATTAGTAATCCTGGAGTTTGAACCAAAACAAACATGGTACTTGTACAATATAGCTTTTGAAGAAGCAATCAATTCAAAACACGAGGCTAGGGAAATAGACATAGAAGAGACAAAGAAACCATTAGTAATGCAGGAGTAAGTGAGTCTAAAAGGAATGCACTGTGAATCTAAAGCATGCCCAACCATCTGTCTTTGCATAACGTCTCTTCCATTTGTTTTCCAATACCTCCTAAATAAAATGCTAAACTTATCTCAAAAGCATGCCCAATCACAAATTAAAGCTTGTAAAGAAGGGTATGTTAAGTTTCACAGCCTAGAGAAAGAAATTTCATTGAGCATCATGGCCATAGCTGTCTCAACCATCACGACCATGACCTGATTTTTCCATTTCAATCAAACCCTAACAAACGATATATCCCAAATTTCTCACAATAGACAAAAACGATACGAGAAATCAAACATTCATCTCAATGCCACGAATGGAACCTGTTAATATGTCGTCCCTGTTGCTAGCGATCGGCCGACAAGCTCTCGCCCCCAACACTTTCGCCCGAGCGTAGCAATAGTGGGCCTAGTTTTTTTTTTCGAGATTTTATTAGCTATTTTCGGTCGATAGGGGTCCGATCGATAATGTTTCGGCCGAAAAACACTCGGCCGATAAGGTCTCTCCAGGTGTGCGCCGTGTCGAATGTTTTCGGCCGATAAAGTTTCGGCCGAAAGTGACTCGACCGATAACTTGAAGCCACGTAGGCGCCATGTGGTTGACCCGTCGATTCGGCCAAAACCTTATCGGCCGAAAACTGGTCGGCCGAACTTAAGTCACTCAAAATAATTTAGTTGGCCAAAACTGTGACACAAGTTTGTGCTTTCACCCCTAACAGAGGGAGAAGGGGTAGGAAGGAGAGGGTTGAGAGAGAGAACTAACAGAGGGAGAGGGGGTAGGAGGGAGAGGTTTGAGAGAGGGAGATACATAACAGAGGGAGAGGGGCTAGGAGGGAGAGGGTTAAGACTGAGAGAGAGGCCTAAGAGAGGGAGAGGGGGTAGGAGGGA